>JAODJU010000002.1:1321209-1340308 GCA_026776725.1 Gnathonemus echidnorhynchus | reverse complement strand
GGGGTGGCTGGCAGTAGATGAAAGTGGAGGTTTTTTTCACTAAATACAGTAAGAGCCAAGATCAATGCAGCTTTATTTTAATGAAGTCATTAAAGGCCTGTGTTTATGGCCATGCTTGCAAATTAAATTCACAAATGCTTTTCCTATAACATCAGTGCTTTCTCGCTAGAAAAACTCAGGTTGAAATTGCCACATGCCATATATAAGCCTCTGTGACTCATTCTCCCCCCATTAGTTCATATTTAATTTCGGGGGGTGAACAAAAGAATAAGCTAAACAGGTACGGTCAGGGTAAAGAATGACAATAAAATAATACCATGAAATATTTCAGTAATATGAGCTGGCAGTTTTGGTATAAAAATTGTATGTGATTACTGAGTGAAATGTGTTTGAAGTAAATGAAATAGCATCTCTCTGTCCATTCATCCATCCAATCAACTGCTTATTCAGAGCAGGGTGCAGAGTAACTGAAATACCCATTCGTCAAATTCGGCAGTATTGCAGGGCATATTAATTAACCCTTCTTTTGGCAAACAAGCATTCCTAAACAATTACCAGTTGTTTTCAGCAGACATTTTGCCTTATCCTAATGTTGCCGGTGTCGTAAAGAATGGGTCATGCCATAAACAAGCAGAAACACCTGCATAAGAAACAGGATGCATAAGGAAGTCTGACCAAATGCCCGATCACAGTCATTCTTTGATTCAGAATTGAATTTAATGTCATAATTCTATTCGAAAATATAACATGAATATTCTAAGCGTTACGGTGGCTCAGTGGAGGTTACTGTCACCTCTCCGCCCCCAAGTAGGGGTGCATTCCCACCTCCAAACTTTGAATCTAGACTTTGCACACTTCCCCTGTGTGGTACTGCTCTCCACCCGCAGTCTAAAGACATTTAGGGGGACTGGAGCATAGCATGTGCTGGCGTGCATGTGTGTGCCCTGCAATGGATTGTATCCCATTGTATCCTATCGTGCTGCCTTGTTCCCAAGTTGTAGGTTGCAGAAACGTTCACATACTGGATGGATGAGCCGTTTAAAGTGAGGTGGATAAATGTGCCTTAGTACCGAAATCGTTTTCATACAGTGAAAAGTTCCTCACTGATACTAAAAGACTTTTTACCCAGAGAGTAGGTATATTATATTTCAGGTTAAACCAGAGTCCAGCAGCAATACCTCCCAGGTTTCAAACTCCATCTCCTTAATCCCTGTTCTGCTTTACCACTTTCTTTTCTTTTCCCCCCAAAAGTTGTAAGATTTATAAGTGATAATTTATGGGATATCGATAAATTCCATTATTCATGACGGTGGAAAAAACCGAGGGCCGGAATCAGTGGAAGAACAGAGAGATTTTATTGACCCACATAAATACATAAGTGAGAGCAAAGCTTGGGGTTCGAGCACAAGGTGAGAAAGCCTGCAGCCAGCCAGGGGCGGTTGGGGTTTGGGCCTTCTCCAATGGCGCAGCAATGACGTAATCACTCTATGGGCCTTCTCCAACGGCGCAGCAATGACGTAATCACTCTATGGGCCTTCTCCAACGGCGCAGCAATGACGTAATCACTCTGTGGTCCACAGGATTTAAATCCACAACCTTCTAGGAAAGGCACAAATCCTTAACGCACCGAAATACACCACCTCTGGACTTGTACCTGCTGCATCGTAAGTGGTTCATCTGTGATTCATTGGCGCCCTCTTTTGGTCTTCTCTAAAAATGCACCTATATTAGAAGGAGGTACAGAAAACACAATAATAATAATAATAATAATAATAATAATAATAATAGCTTTTAAAGCTCAGAAGATAGTAAATTAACATATCAAAGTATAGCGTATTGCAAATGTATTATTATAGTTAATCAAATAGTTCCAATTACTCAAGACAGGCTGAATGTGTGTTTTAATTTTTTTTATTTTTTTGGTATTTTCATAACTGTCTGACATGTCTGGCAATAAGTGAGTGGATTTAGTGAGCGGAGGTGAAGGTTAAAGAGGAATGCTGACCGTATCATTGCGTTTTTCACTTTTCTACCTCTGTCCGCCTGGAGATGAGTCCTCTCTGCTAAACCACACGCTTAGTCATCTTTCAACCGAGAACAAGCAGCTGCTCACACTCTTTTATTTTGAGGTCTTGAAGGCATAACAGACAAGTAAATGGAAATCCACTGAAAATCAAACTACTGTGACTTATGGTAGCAACTTTATAATGGAATAATGTGTGTGTTGTGAATTTGGCTTCCTCTGTTTGAACAGGAAACAAATGTTGCGTTCGTTGGTGGGCTAATCTGTGCCTTTCTCGTTTGCCTTTGGTCTGCGCAGCAGGACACCAGGCCTGTAAATCACAGCCGGCGGCAGCAGTATCTGCTGTCAGGATGACTATAGCCAGAGATGTGATCCTATTTACACCAGACAGCTGTGAGGAAAATCAGCCATTGTTCCCGGCATCCTTGCAAGGCCAAAATTAACAGCATTTGCACTTCAAGGGCTTCAGAAAAAATTAGTAATTAGGTTAATATGTGTCGCACACAGTGAAATACTAGATTCAATTTTGTCTCTTGCAAAGGCCAACAACAGCAACAACGGCAACAACAACAATAATAACAATAATAATAATAATAATAATAAAAATAACTTGAAGGCAATGAATGCCGTAAAGCTATAGATCAGTATGTTCCTCCTGTCTTATTAAATTTTTAGTGTGAGACTGTGATAACATTAAATGGTCTGGCATCAGAGAATTACAGCATGCAAAAAAGCCTGATTCGTTATCCGTCCATCCACCATCTAATTATCCTGGTTGGGGTCAGCGGTGGGGCAGGGCCTGGAGAGCAGGGCTGGGGCACACCCTTCGCAGGAGGTCAGCCCCTCACCCAACACATGCTGTGGGGAGCTAAGAGGCCCCCTTTAACCTAAGTGTATGTTTCTGGACTACAGGAAGAAAGCAGAGGACGGATAGGAAAGCCAAGTGATTTAAGGAGAACATGCCAGCTCCATGCACAGAGTGGAGGATGGATTCAAACCCTTCTCCCTAGAGACTTGAAGCAACAGTGATACCTACAGAGACCCTTGCCCGTCACTTTACTTGCAAGCATTTCATAAGCGTTTTACAATAATTTTTCATTAGTGAAATTTGTTCAATATAACTTTTTGTTCAGTATAAGCCCTTTGTGAACAGTTTTGTCTTTGTATTAGTGTAAAATATCCCAAAGCACTTGATAAATACACCCTTTGGTCATAGGGGGTGGGATGTTAAATCATTAATGAATTAATCAGCTCTATTCATGTACAGGAGCCCAATGTGTCTGATCAGAAGCACAGGAATAATTGGTTGGGTAATTATCCTTCAACAACAGCTCAGCCTTCAGGGTGAAGAAATAATTGTTTTTGGGTGACATGAAACAGACGCATTTTCGATAACACCTCTCTGCAAAGACTGCTCTTTGGTTCCTTTGGATGAAATATGTTCTCACTCAGTGGATGCAAAGACCATGATTGCATGTGAAACAACAAAGAATAGTTAGAACAAGGCAAATGTTAGGCTAGCCATTTATTTCCCTTAATTAGTTGATCAAGTAAACCTTTTTAAAGGAGATGTCTTTGTGACAACCATATTCATTCAGTGCAACAATCATTAAAAATATTGATCCATCCATCCATCCATCCAATTGTTGTACCCGCTTGTCCTACACAGGCTCTCACGGGTTTGGAGCCTATTGTGGAAGGTAGAGGTGCAAGGCAGGGAATAACCCAGGACGGGGTACCAACTGCAGGGAAAAATATAATTCCACCTCACCTACAAAATATTGAGTCGAGAAAATAATTGTATTCACAGTGTTAGACTGCAGATGCATCAGGACTGTAACTTTTATCTTAAACTATTAAATCTCCTTAACTTACATTGGATATCACACATTTGAACCTCAACCCGAGAATCATATTTCTTGGATATTATTAAGAAATATGCCTTGTGGCATTTAACCCTTATTTCTTTAGTCGCTCATTTCTGTCACAGACTACCTTCCTTTCCAGACCAGTGATAGGAATAGACTTAATTCAGAGTACATTATGCTCTTATGGTCAGATGACGAGCACGTTTTCCCCTCCATGACTAACACTGCAAGCCCCCCCCCCCCCAAATGTTGGGACTTAGGCAAGATGGAACTACCGTACTTCACAATGACAGAACTGACAAGGACATGGCCGACCTTGGCCGACATTCAATAAAAATAGTCAAATTCCTCACAAGGCATTTGGCCCAAGACGATGACCCTCACAGAGTGAAGCTGTCTGCTTCCATCATGCTGGTAACCTTTCCGCAGATGAGAATTGAACACCCTACAGTGTGGAGAAAATGGGATAAAATCTATTTAAAGATGCAGACACCAACAGATCTCCACACAATGAAATGCTGAGTAGGACTGCGTGGATTGATACTGAAATATCGATTCTTACTATCCGAATTTTTCACTTGGGAAATACACAGCAAATGTTTGTGTTATTATAGCAGCAGGACCGGAACTACTAGGGAAATGATTCAGCTGCACTCACTCCCAGTTGGCAAATTTTACCGTCAGGATTTTTAGTTGGTACAAAATATCGGGATTGGTATTGGATCGAATCGGATGGAAAAGGAATTCAGTGGTATTGCCTTTCCCTAAAGCTCTTTATAAACACCCTGAAACAATGACCTGTTTGCCATGAATCATAGAGAGCGAAATATTTTACAGAAAATTACTGGAGGCTTCAAAGCAGCAGATAAGAAACCACAGGCCTTGTTCCTCTATTAGAGTTCAAGATTAATGCGGGAAAACAAAAAGTATAAAATTAACCATTTTCTGACAGTGACGTGATTTATACATTCTTATTAAATATAGCCATCCATCTTGCATAAGTGCTTCACCAGTACAAGATCATGGTGAGCCCACAAAGCGAATGGAACTGGGCAGGGATACCCTTGATGGGAAGCCAGTTAGCATATGTTTACATCATTGTAAAACATATTCATAAGGCGTAATGCAAGTATCTGTTCATTGTAGGCTTATAAAAGTCATTTGATGTTCATGTATTTTACCTTGTCCGAAATAAAGCTATTTAAAATTAAGCTGGATATAGTCATTGCAATAATTCTTACTGTTTTGCAATGAAGATGACAGGAAATACAGAAACGACAGCTGCAATGAAAGCCGGCGACTTGAAAGACATGTTCACAGGGAAGGTGACAAGGACTCTGACATGTTCATGCCTCGTGTGACCTCAGGACAGGCGAGCAAATACCAGTGTCTAGATCGCAGATTCCCCACGAGCCTTTTGAAAGGATTGGGCCCAGTCAACAGATAGTGCAGTAAGAGAAAGGTACACAAGGGGGCATAGGGGAGGAACGTAGGGTTAGGATGGACCTTCAGGAGGGGCTGGGCTCCTTTAAAGTCAATATTACCTCACCTCCCTTCAACCCTTATAATCACTCACCCCTGCAAGGTCGTGTCAGAGGTTAACTGATACGAAGGGACAAGAAGCAACTATCACAGCCCAACTTGGGAATTACCGACTACATAAACTGTTATCGACAACATACATGACTGGGTTTGCTACAGACTCCGTCTGAACTAGCTGAAGCCTGGTTTCGTGCAGTGGGGGGAGTATGAGCGGGGGTCCCCTGGCTGATAAGGCAGCCTGGATGAGATAGTGAACCCAGCAGTTGACCGCTTTGTTTGAGCGACTTGAGCAACATGATAAGACTTAATTATAAGATAGTGGAACTATTTTTGGGGCATCCTGGTCAGAATGCATGAGTAGACATACTAAGGAGTGTTTTCATGTGTGGCCTCTAGCATTCAATCAGCGTTCTTGGAAGACGAGGATCTGCCTGATTAAAAGGACAACGGCAATTGCAAGTGGTTTGGATCATAATCATATAATTGAGGAGGGGAATTACTAAGTAGCAGCCTTTGTATGAGAAAATATCCACTGCTAAAGGGAAAAAAAATGGACAAATAACATTCTCTTAGTAATAAAGCTACAAGCAGGCTCTGACAGCAGATGTCAGGGTTGCAGTGCCACAGGGCAAGGAGGTCATGCAAGCCTGTAATGCTAATCTTTGGTATCCGAGAGCACACATGCATAGGGAACTGTGTCCACACAAGCACCCGAGCCCCCCCGCATGGGCAGCAGCTGCTTCAGACGTCACTACCGAGATGTCAACTGTGCCTCACCTCACACCAGCCGGTCCCCCCCTCCCCCCACATGTTTTACAAAGACTCGCCGAACAGCTACGCCGCTTCACCGCAGCACGGCGAACGCCGGCCGGCGTTCTCACCAATACCTCGCCCGTCGGAACTCTTGGACGAAAGTAAAATTCTGGGGCTGTCACAATAAAACCACCATATTTCCAAAAAAAAAAAAAAATATAAGATTCAGGCCTGTACTGCTGAAAATGAACAATTGCAGCCAAAAGCTTTTAAAAAGTACTGCTTTCCTCAGACCTTTTTAATATTTAAGCTGACAAGCATTGCGAGAAGTTCACAAGATGCGTGAAACCCAGCCAAGTCATTTCTGCTAGTTCTCCTTTCTGCTGAGAGTCATTTCATCATGCTAGGCTTTGGCATTATGAATGGGCTCTTTATTTCCCTTGAACCATGTTACAGAGAATGGATAAATAGATAGAGAATCTCAGCTTTGCTTACACTTACAGTCTAAATCATAAACACATTTTTTTTTCATTTGCTATTTTTTTCTCCCATTAGATCTTAGAACTCAATGCAAACACTACGATTCCTAATTCCTAGTAGTATAGAAAGTATATAAAATGATGTTTTGTCGTCAGAATATATTATAAAAGTACATGAACTGCCAAATATAGAAAGTGCAAGTAAGACCTTCAAATTAAATAATTCAGGCAATCCCATGAATGAATATTAAGTAATACTAATGAAAAATGTGAAATAAAGGGAAATAATGAAATGTAATATTAAATTTTTAGTTTATCAATACATTTCCTCTTAAAGGAAATGGGAATGACTCACTAATCATACCTCATATTTGCATTTGAAATAAGGAAGCATGTTTATGTCACTTTCTCAATTGGGCTTTTTCAAGACTTATTTTTTTGCAATCTTTAGCCACTAACCTTTGGCTGTTCTAGATCGTTAGGCTGCAAAGAACATGGCAAGATTACAGAAGGGTGAAAAAGTGGGAGGAGCTTAATTATAAATGCGATAACAATGGAAACTGCGCCCCAGCACCAATAGCTACTGATATCCAGATTATCTGAGGAAACAAGGGATATATGTTGGGGTATATTTCATATATTTCAGAGCAGAATGTCATTTCATTACAAGGGGGTCTCTACCAATTCAGATGAACAGCATGTCTCCAGATTGTGGATGGAGACTACAGTGTGAAGACACGGCAAAAAACAGTAGGGTAACATGACTTTGGTCCCACGTAGGCCAAGTTAGCGACAGATTCAAATCCATTATCCCGTAAGATCACGAGGCCATAAACGAAGCCATTGTACTTCCTGCTGTTTTTTATTTTTAAATTTAATTTTAAAGCTCAGTATTCAAACACAAATCTGTGGATAATAACAGTAATAATAATTAGTACTAATTAGTAACAACACTAATTAGTAATAGTAATTTGTTTCTTAATTTACCTTTCTGTACTAAAATGTGTAGTACATAAGAAATTGACATTTATATTTTACCCATAGAAAATTTGTCAGTATAATACAATCAATTTAATGACACAAACTGTTTCCACAGATGGGTAGCGCTGTAAAATCGAGCTGGCTGTTTTCTTCATTCGTGCAGAACAGCATATGCTTCTTAACAGCAACATCCAATGGCTCTTTCGCTCGTCCGCCATTTGTGGTGGGTACTGAACGGCGAAGACCGCGTTGGACGGGGATTTAACTCTGCGGCGTGCTGTGTTGCTGATGGTAAGCCACCTTATGCAAGTACACACACACACAAATGCCAAGAACCATCTTGTGGTTATGCTTGTTCCCCGGCCCTTAGCCTTTATTAATAATAGCTTTCATCAGACTCTTTATTTCAGTCGACGGCAAGAATTTGCCACATGAATGATTCAATTATGGTGGCACCCTCCTTGCCAACTACTCAGTTTTTATATTGGCAAGCATTGTTCAGCTGATTGCGCAACCACTGTACTGGTTGGGACTTGAATCTACAGTAACACAAAGCTGTTCGTTTTTATTGCGCAGCCCAAAATTCATAACTAACATTTAATACTTTATTTGGTTTCATATTCTCTGCTATTAGTGACTCGGAGGGAAAATGATATTTTCATGACGTCTTTGTGGGCTACATAGGTCATGTGATGTACTTAAATTTGGGGAACGTATTAGCTATAATAGTCGCAGGAGCCGCATAAAGATTAGCAATATACGGGAAATATAAAACAGTCTGGTCAAGATTTGAATGCGGTTTTGGGACAATACTTTTGACTTCACATGTGTTGGAGGATTGACCTTATTCTTGTCACTTATATTGTGAAACAGGAAAATGCATTTGGGAACCAGGACTGTAAGTAATGAATTACAGCCTGTCAAGATAAGTTTGAGAATTCCGAGATAAGTGATTCTCTGCTTTAATGAAAGTCAGACACATGCCAAAATATACAACTGAAAAGGACACAAGGAGACTGTTGAAGTGCTCGGAATGGCGGATTAGAACGACGTGCCTAAACCTGAAATGGACACACAATAGCTTCAGTGTAACTTCCTCTACTGTAAGTGGCTTCTTAAAGCTCAAGTTGTTCCTTTGGGCAAAAAATATTGGTTATCCTTGATTAGGACACTCCAGTGATCCTAAGCAGAGGATGATGAAACACCAAATGAACAAATAATCACAGTATAGAAATTGCAAAGGAAGATGGAACAATATTAACACTTATAAATGTAATATACCATCTTATATAACCGTTCGTGATTGCAGTCTCATCTATCTGTACAATAAGGTTATCGTTACATAAGGGGAAGCCAGAATCTAGTTGTACAGCCTCCGTATTGAAATTCCCACATAAATGGCAGCAGATTTATGCCCTGGGTAGACGGACTGCTGATTAGGACGGGTGTGTGTATCTTGTTTGTTCAGCAGTCAGTTTGTCTTCTGCCTTGGAGGAGTCAAAGTCCAGGCCTCTCTCCTAAGCCACCTGGTCCACGGGGAAAAAAAAAAGGACGCCTTGATGTCGGGTTAGATAAAAAGACTTGACAGGGGATGAGAGAGCAGGAGAGAGCACACGCTCACCCAACAAATCACAGCACTTCCTTGTAGGATACTCATGGTCTGCAGACACTCAGCCACTGGCCAGGTTCAAACTCGAGCTGTGTTTCTGCTCAAGACACAGGCAATCGCCCGGGCAGCGTTCCCAAACCCGAAACCTCCTGCATTCGCCTCCCGTGAACCATTGGTGCTGAACCCTATCCGTTAAACATCGTGCATTAGTGCAACAGGGCACACCTGTGGTTTTCTACACAGGATTGTTACTCTTCAAAAAAGCTCCTTAGTATGGCTGTGGAGAAGAAAAAAGTGAGTTTAAAGGGTCAAGCTGTCATTGAAGAGTAATGGAGATCAAATAGGAGGAATGCACCTAATTTCAGCCATAAAACGGAAGGCAATTCATTACGGTGCTAGGCGATTTTATCCATTACCGCTGTCAGCTGTGGGCAAGTACCGCGGGTTAGAGAACATAACATCTGCCGACTCCAACACAAACACTTCAACCCGCATGCGGAGAGATGACCTTTCCTAAGCAGCTGATCGTTCGTCTTGTGCTCAAACGCGACTTGCGGTGCGCATTCCATTCATTGCTCTGCGGACGCTTACACGTCAGCTCGTTGAATGAAACTACAGAAAAAAAAAAAATCAGGACAAAATATAAATCAATTACAATCAGCATTCCAAATACTTTCAGGTCACCACGCAATTATATTTCTTCATATTTGAAAGCCCATTTTTGCAGCTTTTTTTTCCTGTAATAGTGTTGATTGAGGTATGTGGGGATTCTGGAAACTGGAAGCCCGAGCCAAAAAGTTGAAAAGAGTCTCTCTTTTTAACAGACCGGAGCCTGATCCACCAGATAGCGGCATTAATGTGGCTAAGCTATTCCCTGCATGCGATTTGTAGCCAAGCTGCAAATCTGCAGCCATAAAAGCGCCTCTCTGTAACTCGCAAGGCCATATGCAGACGCTAGACAACTTAACTATTAAATCAGATGCAGCAGGACATACAATATGTTTCTTTTATTTCCGAGGCATTATGTCTGGCTGTGCAGCACGCTACGTATCACAATGCCAGTAGATGGCAGTAGATGCAAACAGTCTCAGCCACAGGAATCTGACCATTCAAAATGAGCGGGAAGACCTCAGCGGCTCAGCTAATATCACTCAGTGTTTACAACACAAACATTTTTATTTCAATAATCATAATGATGCTATTTGTCTCAGGAATGTTAAAGTTGAATTCCTTTTAACATGACGACATCTTTCACCTCCTCTAATTCCTCTTAAATATATCGCACGTGGTCCTTTCATTCCGCTGGAAGAAGAAGACGCCCCTTGATGTGCACCGCCCCCACCCTGAGGAGGAACAGAACTACAATGGGATGTAGAAATACTCAGCACTTCAGAGAGAGCAAAGGTAGCCCCACGTCGAGTCTCAGAGCGGTCAGAGGAAGCGCAGGGTGCAGAGAGCAAGGAACATCACTGGGACTTGTGCCTCTTTAGATGTTTTCCAGGCTTCTTGCATAGCAAAATCCATCACTGTGGGAAATAAATCTGACCTTTGAGTTTCTCGATCAAGCATACACAGCACCCCTGACAATAGCACGATGTACGGGGGATTTACTGAAGGACGGAGAGATGCACATCTGCCACACGGCATACTCAAAGAACTGTAATGATTATATATATTTCATAATGACTTATCCAGCAGAGGCTTGCAGCGAGTCTGGAGATAATGACAGGAAGTAGAAGGCATCAGGCTGGGGATACCCTAGACGGAATGTCAGCCCACAGCACGGCGTAATGATTATGTCCTGCCATATGTAATATACAGTATATGTGAATGTACCTGATGCTTTAAGGACAAATCGACTACATGTTTTATAGTCGCCATTAAGAAAATGTAAATGATTCATGCAGATGTTTTATCCATGCCATTTTAACCAACAAAATTTATTATTATTGTGACAACAATAGCGATTTGAAATGAGCACACATTGTGTGTATATAAAACCACTACTGAACTTTTAAAATACATCTGCCTGTAGTTCAATGGCACAAGGACTGACAGAGAAACAAAGTTAATGGAGCATGACCCCGGCCTGTACGAAGCACTAATCAAATGAAATACTGTAGAGCAGCCGGAGAGACAGCCAACGCGACAACTCAGGCAGAAGGAGCTAGCTGCATTCAGGCTAATTCCCCTCGTTCCAGGCCAGCTGGGTGGGTGGGTGGGTGGGGGGACTTTCTTGAGTTGCCCCAGACTCATTCACACTTATTTCATTAGTTTTAACTGTGAAGTTCATAAGATAGCAATGTGCAATACAGGGGTGTTTCTAGCTATTGAAAAGATCAGGGGCTAAGTCAAGTTTACCTGGGGCTGGTAAAGAAGATTGGCATCGGGGCTACCGTACTCGGGGCTAGGCATAAAAATACCCGGGGCTATAGCGGACCTAAGGACGCCCATGGCGTGATCTGTGTCCAGTCATTAAGGAGATTTAAGGCTGCTAATAGCGGCTAATGTTACGTAGGAGGACGGCAATAGTTCCGCATTTGCTGTCTTTTCAAACTCAGGCCAGGGCTGCAAACAGAGCGCAGCCTGTGGGCCGCCCCCTTCCTTATCCTGCAGAGACAAGGACTGCAGTCATGGCGGCTGATAGCAGAGTATCTGCCTTCCGTGGTGTTCCTATCTGTTCCATACCAGAGGAAAGAAAATGCCCGGTGTCGAAGTTCTCCTGTTTCCTCTGATGACAGGCATGAGAGAGCAGAGAAGATCTGAATGGCAGCACACAGGTGGCCGAAAATGTGGCAAATATAGCAGATCGTTTACGTAGCTGTTTCAGCTTCGGTACACACATCAGTACCTGATTTTCGAATATACTCTTGGACTGAATGTCTAATGTACAACGTGGGTAATCGTTATCTATTGATGTAACATCAATAGAGTGCAAATCATCCCTTTTTGCACAACAATAAGGTGGTTTAAGAAATAATTTTGGATGGTATTACAACTTTTGTTTTTTTTCCTCAGTAAACGGTGTCAAAGATTATTCTAAAATCTTTACAAAAAAACTTCTTCATGAAGTGAATATTCAAAAGACTACAGTTTTTGGATGTTATCCAAAGAGATACGGTATGAACTACACACCATTTCTCTGATCAGAGAATTCAAATGGAGAATTCTTTTTGCTGGTGACTAGTAAAATAAGAAACACATTAGATGTTTAAAATGCCAGAGAATGCTAATTACATGTGTCATACCATCACAAGTGCCCAGAATTCTGTGTTTTGTGTGTATAGCATAAAAATGTGTGTGAATTTTAATAAAACAAATTCAAATTGCATTTGTATATAGATTATGCTTGCACTTTTGGAATATATTTATGAATAAAGGCCACTATTCAAATGTAACAGATATGGTTATATTTAAAAAATGTGATTCCATACTCCAAATTGTTTGCGGAGATTGTGACAAAAGCACCAGGAGTACCCAAAGGCATTGAATCTAAGTGGTTAAGTAGCATCAGTAAATGCATTGGTTGTTTCATAGGTTAAGCTTAAATTTGCCATCGTTGCTAGTGACAGGGTTTTTCGTCAGTTTCTCTTATGAAGACAAGTGTCCATCCTGAGAAGAATTCACAAACATAGCGGTGCTTATGACACCAAATACAATTATGAATTTATAGGGTTACACTGTAAAGGACAATTCATTGATTTGAATGCTTGGAAATGCATGATTGAAATCCATCATTTTTAAATGAGTTTAATCTGGAAGCGTAATCAAAGAAACTGGCACGAACACACAATCCAATCTAATTTCCCATTTTTTTCAATCAGTTCAATGAAAATGATACAAAAAGATTACATTTTTAATGCGTGTCAAAATATATATAAGATGTATATTCTAAGTACAATGGTTAATATAATATTTGAGTAATAACATTTCATTTGCATCATGTTTTGTGTTGTAAGTTCATGCTAAATATTTGTTGTCATTTCAACATACTGTATTTCCAAGTATTACGTGCTGTCTATTTGTCTATTTGCATGTCTAGTATGGATATCTGTCAGTGATTTCATAGGTAAATGTACAATGACAATATTATAGAAACTCCTAGCTACCAAATACTCACAGTCCAAGAACACTGTAGCAATAGCTGGCAAAGTACTGTCAGAGTTATACCTTAAAAAAATATTTCACATTTACTCTCTTTTTGTTTATATGTAGCCATTAAACCTTCTTTGTCTGGAGTTTAAAGGAAACATTTATCAACATTCAAATGCATTTTGCATGTATTTTCTTCATTATCATTACAAGGGCATAATAGCAAAAAAGCCTTTAGGTACTGAAGTTATTATTTTTTTTATTATTAAAAAGTCTCTGTCAGGAAAGTCTGACTTCTGTGTTTGATTTGATTTTCCGCTCATACAAATTTATCATGACTCAGAGAGAATTTGAGTCACATAGGCTTGATAAATAAGAATTATTTAAGCAAGTTTTTTTAAAAAATGGTTTAACAACAGACACAAGCCGTCCTTTACTAGCAGAGTTTACACTCGTAATTTGTCTTTGGGTGTATGTGCCGCGTCTTAAATGCTAGGAAACTCTGGCCTATTGTCACTCAAACAGGCTGTATTTTTTTTTGATTGACAAGACCTGAACAGCTGCGTGGTTCTTTAAGGCTCATTAAAGCAGCCATGTGGCCTGGCATTTGCTTTCGCTCCCTGGGAACGGCAGCTCTCGGCATAGGACATCCGCATACCCAGCCCGCCGTTCCAAATGTGTCATTCATCCAGCGCCTGAAAAGACGGGGTGGAAAGAGTGGGCAGATTGTTGGCTGGCAGTGAGCTGTTTCACCACTGTTGACAGGCAGAGGAAAAGGCAGGTAGTGTTGTATTTAAGGTATGGGACTTGAAGTTCCAGGTTCAGGGGTGAATAGGACGCTTAGCTGTTGAGCTATAAGATATTTACTCTGATTTTTTTCCCCCCAGTAAACTATCTGGGCGAATAAACAAGAAAACTATAAAACTGCACACTTGGCCTAAAAGCTTCAGCTAGAGTAACAATTTGGCAGGAACAAAGCTTAGGAATTTAATAAATACGCAAAAGTGACATCGGGATGTTACCCTAACTTTTTAAAGTGCTTCTCACAAAAAACCCCACAGAAATTGTTTACTGACCTGATGCGGAATTTTTTAGGCTGATGTCAGAACTCTCCCACTGTGGCTTGCTTTCAAAAGCTGCAAGCCGTTGAACAAAATTCAGCTGGGTTGTCTGAACAAGTTACCGTAAAAACAATAATCACTTCATGCTTTGCTGCATGTCATCAGTCATTGTAGGTGCATCAGCAACAATGCATCACTTAAATCATCAAGTTCAATCCAGCATAGTCCTGTACCTCGACTCTTATTTACTGGAACCTTCCATTGAGATAGATTGTATCTGCGATTAAACACTTGCTTTTATCATCTGATATTTCACTCACAAACTATACAACGCCTGAAGCTCATTATCAGACACAGATAACATCTCTGCATTTAGTTGCTGAAAGGTTGTGACTCTGTTTCTAGTTGTTTTCTGCTTTGTCAACAAACAGCATAGTTTCCCTCTCCAAAGTGCATAGCTGCCCATGGTATATAACACAAATATGAGGAAATAATAAGAAACGAAGGATATTTCAAAAGAGGATAGGACAGCCCCAGTAGGACTCCTTTCAGACGGTATTATCCGAAAGAACAGACCATGATAAAAGGAATTGAAAGCTTATTTGATTTGGACCTGTTTGTGGGACAACAGTCAATGGAGCACAGATCTCAGTGCTGGAGCTGTCTGAGGATAATGCAATACGAGTAACATATTGTATGAATTTTGCGTACTGTACCGTCCCCCGTGGCCAAAGAAAACACTCACAAAAGCATTGACAGAAGTTGCAAATACAAAGAGAATATCAGAATATATGCAGAGTACAAAGGGATCATATGGTTGGTCAACGGAAAATTTCAGCAAAACCATTTTAATGGGCCCTCTATGAAAATTACACATCAAGTTATGACTAATTAAAGCAATAATAAATGTAGCAGATGTAAAACACCCAAACCACAGGTATTGTTAAGTTCTAACATATGCAAACTCCGCATATATAGCTATCATTTATCATACCTATCCATCTTCTTCTTTAATATCAATAAAATAAAACTATTCTCATTCTCTTTCTGGAGCTATTCTGTAATAGCAGACAACAATAATATATGGAGAATTTTAAATGTCAGTACTTCATAATTATTAATATGTACTGTTAACTTTATTAATACATATTCTTATTAATGTTAGTGTCTGTGGTGATACAGCTTTAAAAGTAATAAAACTCCTCACAATTTGCTGTTACATTTGATAATACCTAATCTTATTCAAAAATGTATTATGATGGATATCCACCGTTTATTTTAGGCAGTTTGAGCTTTCTAGTAATGAAATTTACCCAAGGTAAACATTTTACTGTATAAAAATACTTCTAATATTCTAAAGCACAAGACGCAAATCAGTTTTGTCAAAATTCTAAGAAAAGAAAAAAAATCAATATATAAAAAGCAAAAAAGCAAAATGTGGCTTGGATTCAACAGGTCTGAAGCTATTATGCAGGATTCTGGATCCATTCTCCTATAAAGGATATTTTAAATTCATATTGGTCTGGTGCAGATGGAAAGCACTGTTCCTGAGTCTTCTCATCTCGGCCGACATAGAATATTCTCTAAGTGACCAGTGTGCTCTGTGAGATTTAAACATGGTGATAAAACCCCTGTAAGGTGCCTGACTTCTGCTTTGCCTGAGACCTCCTGCCCCACAGATTTAACCAGGAATCCATGAAACTCTCCCCAGATTGTTAAATTATTGGATTGAATCCTTCATCTTCTTCTTCTTCTCCTTCTTCTTGTAATTTTCTTTTCTTAGAATTGAATTGCTGCATATAAAAACTGACTGATAGTTCACTCAGAAAAAAGAGAGAAACTGGGAAATGAAGAAAAGCAGATGCGCAGATGTGTGAATGTTGTGAATGACGGAAGCTTCTGATGCACATAGAAGCATGTCTGATTAGCAAGGCTGGTCTTTAAACATCTCATGCTAACACCTCCGTATGAACTAGCCTATTTACAACAACATCCAGGAAAAGCCTTAAAACACTGTGCTATGTCTTCTCAGATGATTAATGCCACTGGTACGACCCAATCTAAATGTCAGAAATTGGGTCCGAAGTCCGATGGCGTACATTCTTTTTATTATAGAGTGACCATGTGTGTAGTAGAAACGTTCTGGCACATGCCTTCATCAGCGCAGATTGTGTCTTGCTCCATAAATAGGCTGGAACCAGACACAACAGCATAGCCGGAAAGGGGTGAGGACTCTGCTCTGATTAAAGATCAAACAGCAACCTAATTGAAATAAAAGCGGAACTCAAAGTGTATTTTTGAAGCATTATTTTCACTTCCTATGACTACACGTAACAAACTGGTAAGTAAAAATTAAAAAATAGTTTTACATTAATCAACAGAATACAAAGCTCATAAAATGAATCAGAACTGGTCCCAGGAAGCATGGGTGAATACAGATGTCTTCATGATGTCTGGGGTTAGTTTTTTTTTTTAAAACTCCTTTGTTTGTTCCAAGTACATGAGACAGAAATTCCCTTCTATGTGTAGGAAATCACCTTGTCATGAACATAAACATCCATCATTTTTGTGTGAAATTCCCTTTAAGTGGCCCCTGTCCAAGTGGAAGCCTGCCCAGACTTCCCAAGACTTGAGAAATGTTTTTATAGACATTTAGAGACCAATGGAGACCATAGTTAAACGAATAAATACAGAACTCCATACAATGTATGTCATGAACTTAGCAGTCATGAACAATATAACTGGGACCAGTAGTAAAAATTCTACAGACATGAAAATCATCGTCAGGTCAGGTCAGGTCAGGTTGGGGAGCATGCACTGCTGCAGTGCATTACTGCACCCACCACACGATGAAACACCTCGGGATCCCAGTTGGCGACCCCCCCGAGCCGACACGAGGTTCAGTCCCACTCTCCAGAAGTGCCCATCTATCTGCCGTAGCCAGTTGTTATATGGTCGTCTCCTTGGCCTGGTCCAGCCAATCGGGTCCTCAGGGAATCGCACCACATGACTGTAGCCTGACCCTCCCACACAATTGTCAAAAGTATAACTGTTCAAAACTCATTCCAGCTGTAAGGTAAATAACATTTCAAAAACACCCAGTTCTGGCTTTTTGTATTTCTATTGTAATTGTGTAACTGTAAATATAATTGTGGATACGATAAACAGAAAATGGAAGACTATATCAGCTACATTCAATGAAAGTATGAGGTAATGTCATAAATTGCGTAATGCAAGTCAAAGATCCACAAAACTGAAAATATGGATCCCACTTCACAGTAAATTTGAGGTTAAATGTGTTCTGAAAGTGCACATGTGCGATGTGTCCTCCATGCTATGAGAACATGCACGCTTCTGAACAGAGGTTCAGTGCAACCACAAAAAGTAATTATGTGTAAACAAGGGAAGGATGATCCAATGGGTTTTATCCATCCATCTCTCTTTCAGCGATGAACAGAACCTGGAGCCTATCCCAGGCAGCACAAGACACCAGGCAAGGATACGTTCGGGGGGGATGCCAGTCCATAACAGGACACATGCACGATCATACACTATTGAGTATCTCCAGTCAACCTACCTGCATGTCTATGGACTGTCGGAGGAAACCTGTGTAACACGATTGTGATCTCCTCAAGAGTGAAAGTACAATTAAAGATGGGGTCAAAACTCTGGAGGCAACACCGCCACCCACTGGGCTACCATAGTGTGCATCACTGTCCTATTTTTTTTCAATTAATAAAGACACGCTATGAATAGACATTACACAAACCGGGACCAGAGACTGTTTCCTGTGAAAAATCATACACCGTCTAAGGAAACATCTTTATACTATTATTACAGATACTGACCATTCCATTATGGATGAGGAGTAAATCTCCAGAAAACCAAACTTGCTGAAGGAAATATAATTGGATTCTCTTTAAACAGTATAAATATACTATCCGTGTCACCTCAGGTTACATTTAAATGGTGTCTTCATGGCCTCAGGTAAGCTTTGTTAGGTGTATTGGAAGATAAATTAAATAGGCCATCAACTGGGACATCAGACTGATTTATCATTTTAATATCTCTGTAACTGCTAATGTCTAACCCAGGGAATCGCACCCTGAAAGAGACTGAAGCTTTTCAAAAGTGATTGAAATTTAATGTTGCATGAATATGTGGATGTGTGTGGGGAAGAAGTGTGCGTGTGTATAATTTTATTTTCATATGATATTTTTTCAGTATATTCAAGCTAATAACATCAATTTAAATGTGATTTAGCAAAAAGGGGTGATTTGATCTCTCTTCTTAACTCACTCTTTCATTTTATATATATATATATATATATAGAGAGAGAGAGAGCGAGAGAAAGAGACAATGGGACAGTTTCATTCTGAATATTTTGAAACCATTAGCACATTCTGCCGTCTGACAGGCAGCTAAGACAAAACAGCTGACTTCTTTCGTGTGAAGGTGTACAAACAGGAAAAGGTTGGAGCTTCGCTGGTACTTTTTATGCCTGAAATAAGGTGCCTGTTGTTTGCTGGCCATGGCGTATGTGCATGTGCTTAAAATAAACAAGGCGGGTTTTTTCCCCCTCCATTTTTCCATTAGATTCAATTCTACTCAATACTGAACTTGCGGACAAACATTCAAGTGTCCCGGAACTTGCCGGAAAGGGTCTGGAGGGGTGATGTGGGGGACGGAGG
>JAODJU010000002.1:1306538-1321168 GCA_026776725.1 Gnathonemus echidnorhynchus | reverse complement strand
AGCTGCTCATCGGTGGACATCTAGTGCGGAGGGGCTGTGCGCCTGCATTCTCAAATAAAATAAACATCCTGTGCAAAACAGACGGGACACCCTCCTTTTCTTGGCTTTGTTTTATTTGTTTTACACAAGCAGCTGAAAACACAAAATGGGTTTGACCGGCTAAAATGAGAATTTACAGGGTTTCCAATTCAAGGAATTTGCAGGAGCAACAGAGAAACCTGTAGTATTTTCATCCACCTTCTTTGTCTTCTTCAGATGTATTTCAGATTTTCACATACCACTCCTATTTATCTCTCTCATTAATAATCACCACTCACCTCATGGTATATTTTCCTGTCCATTGTTGTATAATCAGCCTTCAGCTCTTGTCTTTGCCTCCATACACTAGTCATATACTGAATTTTGTGAGCAGAATCATTCTACATGACCATCCACATTAACAGTATATTTACGTCCCTTTCCAATGCATTTTTAAGGTGCTGTATTGCTTTTCTTCTCACAAACATTCCGCTCCAGTTAAGTATTGGACCAAATCGGTACTCTGGAAGAACGGCAGGAATCTCTTTATATTGTGATCATACCTGAGTTACGGGCCCACGAAAACAATTTAATATGTTTTTCACATTTAGGTAATCGATTAATGTCTGATCTTCACATACTCTTCTGAAATATGGATTGAAAATTGTAATTGTATTAAAGCATCACCACTGACACAGTATAAGACGTATTGTTAGAAATCCCAGCTTGATACATACAGGCCAAGTAAGCACTACTCAAGGCTCTGTCCTGTGGCTCCTGAAGCATGAGATTTTGTTGCCTATAGGTCTGGATCACATTTACATTTATTTGTTTAGCAGCTGCATTTTGCCCAAAGCGACGCACCAGCGAGGCAGGTTTTGTAATCTGTTTCGGTTTTTTGTCCTTCAGTTCCGGCCTCTGGTTTTGGGTTCTCCATGGCTCCACTACTGCGTTCCAGAACCTCCCATCTACGCAGTGGCCCCTCATCCCAGTGGTTGCATACTTCCTGTGGTGTCCTGTCCAGTGGACAGAGGAATCCTCAGGAAGAAAACCAGTCAGGATGAGTGGGATGCTTCGGGGTTTCAGGGTCCTGTATGATCTCACAACAATAAAACCCATTTTACCAAACCCCTTCAGTTCCGTTCTGAAAATGATTAGATGAAAATTAAGTAATGCACAGTAGTCGTACAGAGCTACCTGTATTGTCTTTTAACATTTTTAACGAAACCAAGTTATTTTCTCTTAGCTACATTAATTTACTTCTGATTTATGAGACCATCTGTCAGATTAATAAAAGATCATCCTATGAATCTGGTTAAGCAAAATTTGTGGTTCCAGGAAAATTTCCCCAGGTAGATTCCACAAGATATGATATTTTTTCAAGCAGTCATGATGATTTTGACTTTTCTTAGGTCTTAATAAAGTTTATTCCACTGTATATATTGAAAATATTCCCTGCATTTTTTCCATGCAAATAACATTAAATCCCCCCCCCACACACACTTTTTCCATGCATGTAACATTAAATCCCCCCCCCACCCTGGCCGTTCGCTGGGGTGGTGTGTGGCTCTGAGGGTTAAGAGTCTGTGTTTCGAATCCTGTGGCCAGCAGAGTAACCATAGCACCAGTGGACAATCATTAACCCTAAGATGCACAATCCCCAAGCCACTCACCTGTGTATGTCTGTCTCACACGATAGCAAGATGGCTTAAAGAATTTCTACATGCTTATTCAATAGCAAATCAAATCATCATCTTAACTGATCATTTATATACGTGATGCACATTGTTTGAAACCGATTATTCTTTTAATTTCTCCAGTTACTGTGCCCTGTTAAAGTTTAAATTTTATTCCAATAACCTTAGAAAGTTTATATAAGCTGATTTCCCATCTAAATTCCATTCATTGAAATCCCAAAGACTCAATAACTCACCCATTTTTTTCTGCTAGTTCACATTTAATGGGCATTATTAGTCTTTCTTATTGCCATTCCGAACGTAATTAGAAAAATAATTTTACTTTGGCCTTATTAGAGGGAATAAGATGGGCAAAATTAGTGTTATATACCAAAGAATAACTTATATTAATAGCTGCAGTTTGAAATGCATTATAATGTAAAATATGTTTTTTTGTTAGAACATTATACTAGTGAATGCATAACTAAAATACTTCATAAAACAATTAATATGCTTTCACCATTTTGGAGAACACAGCATGAGCGTAAAAGGGACAATTCTGGAAGTATTGTTATTAATGTGTTTATTTATTTAACACAAACTGTTCACATTTTTGAGAGGTTTATTATGGGATGCCTCTCTGCTTACACCTGGCTATTCTGTGGAGGATTAAAAAAAGGGGGGGGGGGATGTTTCACCTCAGCAAAAAAAAAATCTTTAGCTTTCAGGTCAGGAACAGCATGTAATCAGTATGGCAGTAAATTACAAAACTGCTGAACACTGGATACGACAGTTTTAATTCACTGGAGATACAAGTGGCCTATATTGTATTCATGCGCTGCTTTGCCGGAGAACAAAATCCTCCCATGTTAAAACTTCTCATAATTGATGTGAAATACTAGTCCCTCTTTTTTCCCTTAATTGCCTTGCAGCTGGATGCAGTTTTAGCTGATGTGGAGCTGAAAATCTCGATTGTGGGCATTTAGAGACATGATCTGTGTTATCTACCCAGCCCCCCCCCCCCCCCACTGAGCTGAGCATGACCATCTTCAAGCAGCATATATGTTTTTATAGAGCTCTCAGCGTGACGCATCGGTGCTATTTCTCCGTCAGCTTTTCAAAAACTGTTCCTCCTAGGGCTTCTACAATTTACAATGCGCTAAATTAGCTGCTAAGGATTCCAAAGAATAATGAACATCTGTGAACTAATATTCAGATGCCTGGGATGCCGTGTGGCTGTGGAATCCGCAAAATAAACCAAAAGTAAAATGTCTCCTGAGCTCCACACAGTTTAAAATATGCAAATGAATGATATTTAATGCAAATGTCTCATTAACAAGCTTATGAGGAGTGATCTGTACAGACTGGAAGACCTCTGGGTCAGCTCCTTTTTATATCCACAGTGAATCCTAGTTCCACGTTAAAGCAGGTGTGGTAGCTACAGTGAAGACAAAGCGTTACGTGTGTCCTTGAGACAACGCAAATGTTGCCATTAATTACACATTTCCAGAACTGACCCGAGGTTATTCATACTCATAGATAAACTGTAACACTTTTAATTACAAGATTATTCAAATAAATGTAAACATGACATTCAGTAGACATTTATCTTTTTTTTACTGTATTGTGACAAATAACAGAATGAAAAACATTTTATTAAGGGATGAGAACAGTATTAACCACTAGCCACAAAATCGTTTCAAATTCATGCAACATCTGAGCTGCTCAAAATTTTGTTAAAACATGGACGGAACCATTTTTGTTTTCCCAAAGCATATCAAATGCAGAGCAACAAGGTTGACTAGAGTAAATGACAATGATTATGGCCTGGTGCAATCTGACACTAATCCTTGCCATAGGAGATTTTTAAATTACACCCCAAAAGTTTACCCTAAAGCCATACATATTCTGCTACAGTTACACAGAACCAGTTATGATACAATATTAATGACTTGCAGCAATATATACATTCTCTAGAAAATTCACAAGCCATTTGAGTGTACTCTGCAAATTTTAAACTGGTATTTTTTAACCTGTGGAAAGGGCTCTGCAAAGCTTTTGTTTATTTATTAAAAAATGTAAATAAAGAACAGCATGATGAGTTCATTGTAGAAGAGTATGGATATGGCCCTGATTAGCCCTGATAATATAGAAGTGGAAATTTGGGTGTCAGTTTTGATTTCAGCATGAGACTTTCCGATGGCCCCTGAATGCTTCAGACATCGTTTCAATGTCACACGCGTTCAGACGACCATCACAAATGTTTAGAGTTGAGACTGGTATACGTTCACTCGCGTGACTGGGGTCCTGTGCCTTACGGGACGGACTCGAATGACACGCCGTGAGAGTTCGACTGCTGCCGATAGCTTACACGTGTGGACTGGAGCGGGACACTGCTGAACATTTCGGGGGTGGGGGGGAGCTTTTCACGTTGAAAATGATACTGTAGCTGAAGCAACAGGCTAATTAGGAGAGCTCGGGGAGACATTTTCTTTCCAAATAAGTTTTGATTAAACATACTTCCTCTTCTTAGAGAGGCAGACAAACATAATTTTATTTTTGGTTGTTCATTGCTACGAAGTCTGGAAGGAGCTTAATATAAAGCGAGCCACTCCCTCTCTCAATTACTGTCTTCCTGACATAAAACACTGTGATTGCAGATACAGAGACCAAGATATTCCTTGAAGCTGTAATTATCTCTGTGATCACAGCCTATGGAGGGAAGCATGTTTACATAAACAGATTCAGTCTGACAAATGTAAATTAAATGAGCGTATTAAAAAAGGGCAAAAAAGAACTGAGCCAAATGGATGTAAATGATCCTGGACGTAAACGATCTAGTGATCAGGAATTTAACAAAGGTTTTTATCTTAACTAACAACACATGATTTCATTGACATTGTAGATAAATAGCACTTAAAAGACACATTTTAGAGTTAACCCTAATTAATATTTAGTCTGTAATTGTCCCTGTCCCTCTGTCAAGCATTATGAATATCATAAAAATATCTGTAATAAAACCAGTTTTAAAAGAATAGCACAGTATAGTAAATTATTTGAAATGTTACCTTGCTACTAAATATACAATGAAGGGCAAGCAGAACCACAGCTCCTAAGAATAAGCTGGATTGTGTTTTTGAGGGAGGGGAAAATGCAGTAATTTAAGGTCCATTCTCAAATGTGGATGGAAAGAGGGCTTCCTGGGGGCTTTTTTGAACTCTGACACTCGTAACCAGAGCACAAAAAAGGCCTGTATGGGGTGTGTTTGTCTGGAGTCTCTGGCTGACCCAGACCAGGCTCTCTGAGCTCTGCCGGTCCTGAGGAGGCTCTTGGTAATGGACCATGCGAGGCTGGAGCATCACCTCACCCATCTCTAATCCTCCTCCCCAGCTAACACAGCGTAAATCTCTTTATGGCTTCACCCAGGGCCTTATTTATGCCCTCAGTGGGACTTTGTTCTCCTTTAAGAGGCTGTGTCTTAATATAAACCAGATATTTAGAAAAAAATCCTGCTGTTTGGGGACTGAGATAAGAGGAGATTTATGCTGAAGGGCAGGGCAGGGGAGCAATCACTGGGCCTTTGAAGCACTGGCATATGGTGGCATATGGTCTTCCGGCGAGCACCAAGATGCTTGTTAACAAAGAAATTTGGAAACAGAGCGTATTTACGGTTTGTTCCAGTGCTCCTGCTTAGAAACATTTATCAGATGTGTGGGGGGGGGGGGGTGCATAGGCAACAAGATCTTGATACAGAGTTCCGAACAAATAAGAAATGTAGGTTACAGGGCTTCCTGTTTCTGATTGGACGAGAGGGTCCTTTAGCATTACAGAATTTATTTTTTTTTGGGGGGGGGGGGGGCACATCTTCAGATGGCCATAG
Source organism: Gnathonemus echidnorhynchus (assembly GCA_026776725.1). Classification (NCBI taxonomy): domain Eukaryota; kingdom Metazoa; phylum Chordata; class Actinopteri; order Osteoglossiformes; family Mormyridae; genus Gnathonemus; species Gnathonemus echidnorhynchus. The sequence goes on along the minus strand of JAODJU010000002.1, from coordinate 1,315,594 downwards.
TTATTATTTTACCAGCTGATACTTGATTGACATCCTTCAGGGTTATGGAGGAATTAGACTCTGAAAGTGGTTATGGAAGTTCTGAGATGCTTTGCTGTCCAGTGAAATGCAGTGCTCTAGTTTTGTTAAGGTGGTTGCCAGAGAAAAAATAAGCCGCCACCACAGAGATTAGCGTCATGGTAAGAGATGAAGGCAAAGAAAAGGATTTATTTTTCACTGGAAAGATACACTGCAGCTGTGGGGCAGTTTTAAATTGAATATCATTTTTAAAATAGTACATATTCAATGATAAAATTCAATAATAAAATCATAATAATAAATACGTAGTATTTAATTTCTTCATACATTCTTTTCATGTATCCTCTACCACTTTGTGTTTAAATAATTAACCCTTTTCACCCTAGTCAATAATTTATTTAAATTATATAATAATCTTAAAAGTGCTTCATGATTTTTTTTTTTACTTTTAAACATATATTTAATTTACAAAGAAGTCCATTTTTGATTGTCTAACTGCAAAAATTATGACAGCAGTAGGATCGAGAGTTCTTTCATAAAAAGAATGTTGACGGTAATCTGTTAAAACCCCCCGTCCATTTTCTACAAACGTTTGGCTATTAAAATGTATATTGGCCTATTTCATTCAGTAACTGACCAAATAAAAAGCTTGACTGGCGATTCAATGGTGGAAAAATTAAGGTAGGAAAAGTTTTTGCTGAAGGAGCCTAATGTGTACAAATTTTCAAGATACAGGTCATGGATGCCTCTTATTGAGAAAGTTCTGATGAGTTAATTCTGTGCTATGGGCAAAAACACAGACATACAGTGAAAGATAGCTACTTACACTGTTAGTATTGGCATGATGTTGATGTGTCATTAAAATATTCATGTTCTGAAGAAAGTTATAACACAAATGAAAGAGTCAGTTTAGCATTTACAATTCTGCTGACATGGGGGATTTTTGTGAGTAATTACTATTCAGATTTCTTATTCTCTTATTTGACCAGAGCTGTATGATGTCTTAGATAAAAAGGTGTTCTTATAGACCTGGAATTTTAATGCTCCCTGCTACCAACAGAACAGAAATGGTAAAGCGAACGACCTCTCCAGAGGATTACACATTCCTCAGACATCTGTGCAGGGAATTCCCAATAAAAGGCGGTAACTGATAAATTGTACAAATGGCTGCACACTGTAGTGGGGCAAAATAGTCAGAGAGGCCCAATCTGTTAAAATTGAGTAACTTGAAAACAATGACTCCACAGCTGGCGATGCTCTGATGATGGAACATTTGTGACGAGAGAAAGTACGCAAAAGTCGGGTCTGATCTGCAATGAATGTAAGAAATGAGATCTTACTGGTACTCAACTAACATCATATCCAGGTAATTATACCAGATTTATTTCTTGAACCTCAGCATCAATATTTTATTTACACCAATGCTCTTTTTAAAATGGAATATATTTTGTCAAACTGCATAAAATGGTTTTAAACGAGTCTCTGCTTATCTGTACAATCTTATTGAAAAATGTACATTCGAGTAATAAATTCTGCACAGAACTGAAGCATACAAGAACACCCCAACAACGCATAAAATTTTTAATTCCAGTTTGATTTGACATATACTAAATGAGCTCATTATGTGCAGTCAAAGGCATTAGATTTAGACTTTAAACACCGGAAAATTTACCAGGCTCCAGTGTTGAACCCTAGCCCTATATCTGTCACTTTTTATTGCTTAATTTATCCCCCTTATCTCGATCACATTACTCAGGTTCCAGGAGAATCTCGCTCCTAATTCATTCACAACGTTAAAGTAACCGCTTCTCAACATCACCGAAAAACCCTCCCAAAAACAGGAATATCCAAAGTTTTTTAGAAACTGCACAACAAATTAAACCCACAAAGCAGAGTCATCGGCCGTTCTTCTTGCGTCAGGCTTGAATTTGTTTTGTGATTAAGTCGGCCTTGAAAGATGTAAGGGAAATTCATTCTGTTGTTGCCAATTCTTTAGAAGAAGGAAAATTGCACAACTTAATCTCATGACAAGTTTTTTTTCTTTGGCTGTTGATTTAAAGCTACATACATTAAATTTGGATTAAAAAATAAGACAAGGAACTTCAGCAATTTGGTCGCTCCAAGTCAAGTAGACACTGCGATCAAAGGTTTTACCTTAAATAACAAATAGCGAGGAACCTGTATTAAACAGAGTTTAAAGAATTAGTTCAAGCGTTTCATATTGTTCAACGACATCGCAAGTAATATGCAATGTATTATTCAAATGATTTTTATAGAGCATGAAAACGAATATGCCTGTTATAAAGTATGTTTATACGCGTTAAGTTAAGTCATGGTAAATCTGACAGCCTAGTTTTCATTTCTTCTCTGCAAGGAATGCTTGAGCCTGAAGGATTTGTGTTTCGTTCCTCCTTGTTTCATATTTGCAGTTGGCGTACGTTAACTATGCTAAGAATAGAGAAGAAAAGCGTGTTGCAATATGCTTTCATTCAGTGTGTATAATACTTTCTGGGCTGCCAATACTTCTTGGCTTCAAATATTTCCTGCCTGCACTGAGGATTAATCTCGAGATATCAGCGCAGGATCCTATTATCAGCATCCTGTTCTATGAATCACCCATTAACACACCATTGTTGGCCTGCAGTGACCTAAATCTTTCCAGTGTGGAGCATTTGTTAAAATCCAAAAGCATATTTCTTGATTTTAAAAACCCGATAATTCCCTCGCAGCAATGATGCAGTCAGTGATGCAGGAGTATTTGCGATCTGGATTTTGCTCTGTGGGTGGCTAGGTTGCGTCACTCCTGTAGGGTTGGGGGTTCAAATCCCAGTTTCCTCACACACCCAATACACACAGTTAGGGAAATGAATTTCTGACAGTGTGTTAGCTTTTGTGTTCTGCAATAAACATCCCATCCAGGGTGTATGCTGTCCTGGTGCCTGCTTGGGCTAGACTCCAAGCCCCCTTGTAACCCTGACCACGATAAGCAGTTAGGAGAGATTTATAGATTTTACTCAATATTTCTTCATTATGGTCACTAACTGTTATTCTCCAGGTAAAAACTTTAAGCTGTTTCTTTTCCCCTGGAACTTTTTTTTCCCCCATTTTTTTTTTTTTACAGTGATGTGAGTTTCAGCTTGTGGTGATTAAATAAAACTAAGGTATCGGGTGACTGAGAATAGATTTTGTTTGTGCACTACAGTGGAGTTTGTCACATTGTATGTCATTACAGCCCCGGTTCGGTGTGCTGAATGCGCAACTGCCTGCAGCTGTAGAGAAAGAAAGTGCTCTTTGTGGAAGAAGAATTCCACCCAGAATTCACAGTGACGTAAATGTGGCCTAAAGGAAACCTTGATGAAATGCAAGCAATATAATAACTCTGTGCTTAATAATCAAGATCTGTGTTCCGCACATACTGAACTGAACAACTGGTATATCATTTTTTTTTTCTTTACAGAAAACAGGAAACACAATCATTAGCGTTAATGTAACTTTAATACAAAACACCCCCCTGTAGACCATAAAAGTACGTTCCTCTGTGTCCCTAAGGTATCTTTTTATGCAAGCTGAGTTTAAAGTCAACATGGCCGTAATCCCAAAGTCACAGAAGAACACCGCACAGTAAATCTGTCCACCAAATTCAAAGAAAAAGGGGTCACTCACAGCTCATTTGTAATTGGGCCACACTGCATGAGGGATCTCTTTGGGGGATCAGGGCAGTTTTAATGTGAAGATTTATTCATAATCTGGCTTGGTAGAATTCGAATAGACAAACTGAATTCTGTTCCCGCTCATTCTTGCAGTGTTATCAGTGGCACAAATACATGCCATTGAGAGCTTGAATACTTTTCGTCGCTCACGTTGATAAAGCTACGGTTTTCCACCACCTGTGTGGCTACTAATTAAAAAAAAATGCGCCTCATATTGCAACATCTTGGGGAAAAAAATTGAAACATGTGTCAGGAAAAAAAAAATCGCAGTAAATTACTAAAATGAATAACATCGGGCTCCTGAGGTTCAAACGCTGGGTAAACATGACCAGTGGTTTTCTGCTAGACTTTGCTGGACAAACAAGTTGGTAAGCAGGAAGCAGTCTGGGGGCATTTGAGTTCGCCTTATCACATTACATCCAGACGACACGTGATAAACAGCAATACCCTCAGCACCTTTTCCAAAAGAGCGAAAATATATCGATTTTCCTGAGTGAAAATGATACAGAACCTGTGATCTCGGGACGTGTTTTTCCAGTACTTGTCTGCTTGGTTATGATGAATCCATGCTTTGACCTACACGAAAACACAGAGCTGAATCCATTTAGTCTGGATTTTGCTTTGCTATTGTGTTTAGGAATAAAATCCTCACAGGCGGTTTCTGAAACATGAAATTGCTGGTTTTTGCAATGTTGGGCAGCTTGTAGAGATCTGTGTCAACCATACAAAACCTGGTTTCAAAAACTGTGCTCTTTGTATATCAGATTATTTTATTTTTTCGTCTTCTGCGACTATACGTTTTTCAATATACTTCAATATACAATGAATTATAAATGAATATATTTTCAAATTTGCTCCTGCAATTGAGGTAAATAAGGAAGTGTGAAAACATGTTTGCATACATCTTTCACAGTTGTAAAAAAGTAAATACTCCCTTACTGAGAGATTCTCCTTCGACTCGTTGGAAATTCTTGCACAAATTGGCGGCTTCCCACCATTTTTATAGTGCACTTTCTAGGGCACACTTTTCCCAACGTGTTTTTACTTTCCTGGCCCTTCTCCATGGCGATCGGTAGTAGACTGAAGACACTGCTTTCACACTTCAGCATTTGAATCCCACCTTTGCCACTCATCATATAAAAACAAGCTTGTTAAAACTGTCGCGAGAGAAGCTGCACCGGCCTGTGAAAATACTGCTCTTCAGCGATCCAAGTGCTGGAGACTGACTGCGACTCCACTGAGTGTAATGAACTGAGGGCCGGTCAGAGGAGACTGAAACTCCTACAACAGAGAAAAGTCTCGAGGGACACTCATTCGGGCCGAGACTGTATAAGGTCAAACCCTTTTAGAAGGTTTATTACCAAGTATCTTTTAAAAAGATTTAATTTTAGTATGCACTACTGATGAACCCCAATTTCCTAAGAAAACAATTACATTGCCAACTTTTAAAGCTATAATTCCTATTCTAGATAAAGATAGTGATGAGATTTAGGTTAACAAGCTGTTAAAAACCAATTATATTGTAGTCATTGTAAATGGTTCTGCTGTCATGCATTATAATTAATGAGCAACAAATCAGAGGTGTGGTCTTACACTGGCTGCTCGCCTGTGCTGCATGGGCCTGATGTTGAGTCTGCATTGTCTCCAGAGCGTGGAGGGAAATGCCGAAGCATCTTCAGCTCTGAACGACCTGATCGGAGCCATGGGGACTGAATGCGCTATCAAAGGGGTAAAACTGGTAAATCCACCTGCCGTACGAGGAGTTGACCACAAACATAATCCGTCTGTGTCTGTCTTTACGGCAATAAAATAAAAGATGACTCAGTGAAGATGACTCAGAGAAGATAATTCTGAAGTCACCACATCAGGGCACTCTGCGACACGCCCAAGGGCTACAATGGTGGCCTAGACATGACTCACTTTGTATTTTAGACAACTCAAGATAAGCTGTGCCAGATTAGGGATAATCAGATGAACAAGCAAACTCAAACACTCTTAAAGGAACAGCACCCACAGAAAAGACAATCTTGTATAAACCAAAATATCGTTACCTGACACCGTCAGACAATGTCACTTCACAAACACACGACTCTAGTTCACACACACACACACACACACACACACACACTACATCTTTATCAAGGACCATACGCAACAGTTGAAACACCACAAAGGGGGAACTCCATCAGTCTTGGAGTTAGTTGGGATTTGCCAGTGGGATTTTTTCTGTCATATGTCATTTTTCTCTCCAAAAAAGAGAACAATTCTGTTATCACAGTTGGTTTAAATATAGTACACACAAACCATCAATTTATTTAAAATGTGTTTTTCTTCATTTTTCACCCAACAAATTCACAATGACAAAGCAGGCATCAGTTCAAGCAGATTTCCCTATGACTTCATTAGGAAAACTTTCTCTTCCTGACAAGACCTGATATAAATAGCAAATGAATCCAGGGTTAACACAGCGATCCAGCCTGTTTTTTAGTAGATTGCATAAATGCCTTTGCCTCTGTCTAGTTATTAGCTCCTGATAACTTCAAAGTCACTTTACAACTCTGACGCAAAGAACAGACATTACCTCAGCGGCTGTTCTCCATATCAAGTTAAAGTGTGAACATGTAATTGGTATACAGGGAGTAGTCTCAAATATTTACAAGAAACAGTTCTCTAAGCTGTTGCCTTAAAATAATGGCATTCATGTCTGTAGCTTTCATCTACAAGGTCAAGGGGTCACATTGCAAATGAGACTTATTTTTCCGGGTGACCAGTCCGGTTTTTTAAGAGGTACAATCCTTTGTGCTGAGATGAGGAAACAGTAGCCTAAAAGTACTTGAGATGCAGTATATTGAGAGAGGTAATTTGTTTACTACACAGTGCACAAAAGGGCCCTTATATTGCTGGATTTGGCGCAGTGTGGAATTAGTGAAATTAAATTCTGCTAACAGAATTATCTCAACTTAGACAGTTGAAAAGACAAGCCATGGCTGAGTTAGCAACCTCTCAAATTATATTACACCCTGCCTCCCTACTCCCCCAGCTCTCTCATGCCAGCCCCTTCAGCTAAAATTAGCCAGTAGTTATTTGTCAGAGAGTGGGAAGCGAAGGGTTCATTTTTAAAACCTCTCATTCCCTCCCTTTTTACGCACCAAATTTTCCACCTCCCCTCTCTTGCTCTCGACACCCGGCTCTGTGAGTGCATCTGCGCCTGTGTGCCAACAGTTACTAAAAAAATAATCACACAGTGCTCGCGGGGAAACATGGTGGACATGTTATGCCATATTATCGTAACCGATGCAAAATCGAGGCTTAAAATATATTTGATTAACGGGGGTTAGGATGGTGTTTAATTGCGCCTCGATCCGTTAGCGTTTGCTGGTGATGTGACGGGAGCTGACTTGAAGGAGGCGGAGCCTGTCAAAGCTGAGGTGGTTGACTGCTGTCTACCACTGCTCACTGTTACCCTGGCATGTTAGGAAATCGTTGAAGGCAGTGACACATTAATTCTGGAGCCTTAAGAGCGGTAACTGAGATTTGACAGGAGTCAGGGAAGAGTGGAGTTGGACTGAGTGGGTCGACTCTGCACCCATTCCCGATCGACAACACTCGAGCAAAGCATCGATTCCTGCCATTCGAAATAGCTCTCTAAAGTCAATTCTAATTTCTTATTTTCCAGAAATAAATCTTGGTTTGGCGGGTACTGAATAAAATTGCCCCTGGTATAAACAAACTATTTAAAAATAAACAAGCAAATGATATACATATTATGTCACGCTGATGCAAAAAAATAAGTACTATCCAACATCTATTTTTATGAGTATAGCGCAGTATGTGTATTTTTTCAAGAAGTGCTTCAAGTTTGAACAGTGTGTAGAGCAGAGGAATCTGGGTGTAAAATATTGTCTTTTGTGACATTACCTTGGGCTATGTGTAATGATGGCAATTTTCTGGCAGAAAGCTTATTCATTCTGCTGATGGGGGTGGCAGTGTTTGGGGGGGGGCAGGAGGCCAGTGGAACCGGCTGTGGGTTTGTGGGAATGTTGCTCTGGAACAGGGGCTCAGTGGGGGATGTTTCCTGATTGATTGTGGTACTGTCACCCTCACTGAAATATGGGCTACAGCACCAGGTGGTACCAGACTGAAGCTGTCATTAGTACCTGTGCACAGCCAGGCTCACAGCAGGAGCCATATTAGCATCGTAAACAAGGTTGGCAGTTGTGAGACAATAATATTTTCCTTTTTCTGGTTCGGTGGATATTAAACTTCTTCGTTTGGGCTATCAGAAAAAAAGAGCATAATTCTTAAAAAAAAAAAAGAAGGATTCCATCATTAAATTTTGACAATGTGCCCATATCGCCCAAAAATAGGTAGATCAGTCATGTGAAAATGTAGAGGCTAAGGACACCTTGGTAGAAAAGCAGAGTGACCCAGCAGAAGCTGAGATCAGTTTTCCTGTTCAATGCCTGGTGCACGCCTATTAATCAGAGATCCAGCTTTATTACTAGGACGCTGGTGAGAAGTCACAGTTGACCCAGTGACACTGATATATTGCCGGGATTCGTAGCGAACTTGGCTGGGGGGGTGACATGTGGAGGACATAGCTTCTCCTCACAGTCCTGACAGCAGACGTTGGAGAACTCCACAACTGTGGGCTGAATATTGTTTCTGTTCCTTCTGATATGATATCAACCCAGCTGCATGCAGTACAGAACCAGGGCTGGTTACGTCACCGAGCTATCTCTGCCAGATAAACCTCCGCTATAAAAAAATAAAAAGTTCTACTTTAAGCGTTGCTCTTGTAATCTATAAGATGCTTAAGGGTGAGATTACTGCATAATGTGGGGACATAATGACTGTCTTAAAACATTAGGAGCCAAAGTACGATGGGACCCTGCATAATTAGCCTATGGCAGTTAATGAGACTCAGACAGCTTCTGTGAGGCCGGCAGGTATGTACTAGATAACGATCTGTACTCTCTAATCAAAAGTTACTAGTTCAAATCCCAGGAGGAGCCCCACTGTTGAACACCTAAGAAAAGTACTTAACCTAATTTCCTTCAATATTTATCTCTCTCTTCGCCTCTCAGGGCACACAGATACACATATAGTATGCTGTGGACTTGTGCATATATAAGTATATATTTATGTGCAATAAACCACATTTTTAGAATATATTATATACTGTAGACAGACAATAACACTATACTGCGTTGGAAGATGGATAGATAGACGCAAGTACATCTATCTATCTATCTATCTATCTATCTATCTATCTATCTATCTATCTATCTATCTATCTATCTATATCATACTAGGGAAGCATGACAC
>JAODJU010000002.1:1268097-1306438 GCA_026776725.1 Gnathonemus echidnorhynchus | reverse complement strand
GATGGATAGATAGACGCAAGTACATCTATCTATCTATCTATCTATCTATCTATCTATCTATCTATCTATCTATCTATATCATACTAGGGAAGCATGACACCGTTAGTGGGGGCGTTTTCAACAAATATAAAGGAATTAAAATCTCTTAAGGGCAAATGAGTCAGCTGCCTTTCACAGCCGTATGCGTATCATGGTTTTGCTATTCATCCTAAAAATATGCAGTACACAACACTCTGGAGGGACATCTATAAAGGTACGAAGGAATATTCCGGTGATCAATAGCGACGTGTCAGTGTAGAGTAGGGGAAACTGCATATAAAGTTTCACTCACTTCCTACCCTTTTGAAGATTTTTTTTTGGCACTGAAGATAGAAGAACCAGGGTCAATGAGACTTTTGAACTCCGGGAGATTAGCAAAGTGCAGAGGATAGAGCTCAGAAATGGTAAGAGGGTGGCCCCCGTCATGGGTTAAGACTAGAAAGTTAATCTACTTTTGAAAAGGAAGGAGTGGAGAGTCAGTGACTCATCTGGGGGAGACAAGGGGAGTGTCCTTGACACCTTAAGCTCATGGCAGGATCGCTTTTAGGTAGGACAGGCACTGGGCCCAGTTTCATGTCAAATTCTGGTTTAAGTTTTTGTCAAATTAGTGAGGGGACAAGAAGCACTGCTTATCTTGGTGTCTTTGAGCCTTTCGACATCACAGTCTTGACAATTTTGACATGAGATCCTCTTTAATGGGAGACCCAGAAGAAAGCAATCCCCTGAAAAGTGATGTTCAAAAACCATCCCTAAGCTGCAGAATGTCTATTAAAATGATATAGGCCCATACTAATGAAATGAAGCCACACCATTGCAGACAGAGTCAATACGAAAATGCTGCTTAATTCTTTTCCCTTGTTGATTTCAATTTCAATTAACATGGAGTAAATATTTACGAGCTGCGGCATCATGATGATTTATTGGTCAGGCATTGCACAGAGGAAAAATTGACTGATAGATATAACTAATTGGCAATGATCAATAAGGAATTTAAATTATTATCAGCTTAATTTAATTTTACACTAACCTTGGCTGCAAGAATCTAGTGCTCAGTCACACTGAGAACAAAACGAAAAAAATATATGGTCAAATTATCCTGCAACTGTCACACTAAACATTTTGTTCAGTTTTAGTATAATCGGATTTAAAAAGCCGTGTATCAGCTTGTTGGGCAGTGCTGTTGCCTTCTACCTTCACAGCTGGGGTTCGAGTCTCGCCCCCACTTTGTGCGTGTGGAGTTTGCATGTTCTTCCTGTACTGGGGATCCTTTCAAATACTCCAGTTTCCCTCCACAGTCCACTGACAGTAGGGTAATTGGCATCACTGGGTTGCCCATTGTGTTCGATTGTATGTGCCCCCCGTGAGGCTCTGGAATCCCCTCCAGGCTCCCCCCTCCCCCCGCCTGGTGTCCTATATTGCCTGTAACAGGCTGTAGGGCTTCACTGGATAGTTGGTCTGAAGAAGGATGCAGCTATGGCACTGATCTGATTCATTACAGGCATGTCACTACAGTATCCATTACATCACATGGTGATTTTTTTATGGCAGCACAATAACTCAGTAGCCAATATAACTCTTGAGTTTCCCCTTGTTTATGCATGATTTCTTCTAAAAGTCCAGTTCCCTGCAGTAACCTTTTTTGGGCAGGTCACTGCCCTTAGTGGTGGGAATCAGTGTCTGTGTTTGAGGGTACGCCACTACCCCCTTACGACCCCTCTGGCCCCACATCGTTTAGAATTCAAATATATGTACAATTTAGTTTTAAAATATATTGCTACTGTAACTGAGTTTGTTGATTTGTTAAGGGCTGTATATGCATCTACTTAAATAACTTCTAAGAACCACAATGCACTGTAGAGTTCATTTTTGTGTAAGCATAATCAAATGCTTATTTAAAAAAAAAAAAAAAAAAAATCCCAGGTTAGGAAAGACGCACCTTTATAACTAGCAAGGTTGTCTTTTAAGTTTATCTTCCTTTAATGTTGCCCCATGGATGATATAATAAAACACAGTTTTATGTTCCTTATGCGACACCCCAAAATGAAACACCCCAATCGGGGTACAATATGTCTAGATATTTACATAAACGCATACTTTATCACTGGAATATCTTTCTATAATTCTATCATTTTACAGTTTCTAGGAGCATAACCGGAGCCAGTGCTACTTGGACTGAAACAATCATAGCAAAATATGAGAGAGACTCCGCCAACCTGAAAAGAATGCACAATAATGCACGGAAGAAAAGAAACAAACGGCAAAGTACCTTAAGTCAGAAGTGACAGGCAAATTAGTGGATGTTGTAGGTTAAACTGACAGGCCTGCAGTTCAGGTGAAGGAGTAGGCAGAATGTGAAGGAATCATAGGACCTGATAAGGACAGGCCTGGACAGCCAGAGGTAGACACAATTAGCCCGACTGAGTAATGTTTGGATGCCCGTGTCAGGAACCCATTCCTCATTCATACCATTTGTCACTGGCGAGGGCCTTGTGCACCTCCAAAAAGCAACGAGCAATAAATCTTTCTCAAAGATCCCTGGATGTTTTCTTGCCAAGTGAACGATACAAGGATGCTTCAGTGACATGAATGAGAATTCAAATTACAAAATGTGTGTGTGTGTGGGGGGGGGGAGGTTGAACTCAGGTTGTGTTCGAATGATATATGTGCCAGATTTATTTAGTTGTTGTTGCCGCTGTTGGTGTTTGAGATGGCCGTGGGACCATTGGGAGATTCCAGTTGTTTATAGGAAAGTATTTAAAAAGCGCAAGGCGGAGAGGAAGGAAGGTTGGTGTAACTGAAAGGGAATACTCAACTCAGAAGTAAACACCACTCGTTGATACAGAAAAGCTGGAGAAGGTCACTCAAGGGGGAAATTGCCCAACAAAAGGACATTGACTATTTGGGTCAGGCAGAGCATCGCATTTGCTGTAGGATTGAGTATATTCTTTGTGTAGCAGTAAAATACACAGAATAAAAATTATTTGTATTATCAATCTTTGAATGCCAGTAAAAAGACATATGTCAGTGTAATTAATGTGTGGCTTGTCTGATTTCAGAGCTATTGCCAGCACCTTCAAGAGAGCTCATTAATAATATTCACTTTTCATCACGCGAAAAGGGCCGACCTGCATCGAGAGAACGACACACCGACAAGAGACACTGGTCAAGCACAGCTGGCTGCATCCCACGTGCCAAAGAAGAACACATCAGTCATGAACTCTGCCCCCCCACATTTCCTACGCCATGGGGCGAGAAAAATGAGCGTGCGATAAAACCTTGTTTTATGGCAAAAACAAAGGGGGGTGGGGGGGGGGCTTCCCGCTCGCTAGGCCGTTTATGACAGAGATAGATAGGCGGGGGCTCAGTGGGACAGCCCCATGCACCTCCCCACCCAATGGAGCATGGCTGTCATCTCTGGAAGTGCAAGCATGAGTAGAGGCAGGTGGTCTGGAACCATGATATAAGGGTTTCTAAAAACAAAGCCACTATGAATGGACCTTTGGCATGATAGATAGACAAAACAGAGAAACCGTCCCCATAGGTGGCTGGGAATTCCAGGCCTTCTAACTGGAAGGCAACAGGAAGTGAATGTGGCTACATTTCAGTAACTATTGCTTGATCTGTAAAAGTCCAAATAATCATTACAGAATGAGGTACATGCACTACAAGTATAATGTCATTAGAGTACAGTGGCACCCAGTAGATGATATATATTGAATAAAAACAAAAGTCAGTAAATCATTATTAAAGGTCCAGATATATACAACCTTTAATGAGGAGGATTAAAAATACAGTATGTTGAATAAAATTCACAGTATTTCACCACAGTGAATTCTTTTGGATTGGTGATTATGTAAAACTCAACAATCTGTATTTTCATAAATCTTTATATTTCCTTTATATTTGGTTCCTTTTGAGGTTTAATCAACATTTTTAGTGTTCTGTGCAACACAACAAAGGCAGAACTTCAAAAGATTAATTGTCCAAAATTACACTGTTTTTAAAAGCATTTGTGTTTTTTTTTTTTTCATGTTTCTAGTTATGCCAGATGACAGTTCCGTTAATTAATTGTTAGAATTTTCTCAAAAATAAACAAGTGTTCCGTAGGAGAGTACAAACTGGGACGATCGCAAGAACTTTAATATAATTTGAGACCAACTGTTTTTCAGAATCTACTGAACTACATCCTCTCTATGAGGTCTGTTACTGTATGATTAAGTAGTGAGAGTGCCTACCAGTAGCTATGCTATATTTTGCAGCCATTTCTTATTGCTTATGTGCGGCCTGTCACCTGGAAGTTCTGTAATATCCATGTCAGGCTCACTGTGGAGCTGCAAGTACAGACACCTTCAGGTCCCAATGAGGAGAGTAGGGCCATTTACTCATTGGTACCAGCTGACACAATACAGAACAGGGAAGGTCAGCAAAACCTAGGCCTGAAACATAAGTAAAAACGAAAGCTTCTACAAGGTACGTTTCTTGTATATTATAGGATGAAGATCTTGTCTCAGTATCACAAATATTTTTTAAAAAATAGCCCACCTTACAGTTCATTTTATTGTTTTATTTTAGAGCGGCTGTAAGTTTTCCAGTACAGATGTGGGCCATCACCTCTTGTACGGCGTGTAATTCATGATGACATCGTGAAATAGATGTCAGTAGAAGACGCCCCCGGTCTGGTGTCCTGAGGTGTTTGGTGCCCCTAACCCTACTTTTGGAACGCAAGGTCAAAGTCTTCCATTATCAGGTTTTTGGCGTAGCCATCAAAATTCTGAGGCTTCAGCTGAGCTTTTGACAAAAACAGAAAATCCGTGAAAAATAGCTGTAAGCTTAGTTCACTAGCTTCAGTATTCCTGTGTACTGAGGGCAAAGATTTACACAGGCCTTTTATTATGCTTCATGAATTTATTATTGAGCTAAGCAATTTGTATAGGCAAGTTTTGCTTACTCTGTGACAATCAGCCCTTCAAAAATCACTGCTGTATCAGGATAAGACTTATTTTTCTTTTGTTTTATGGTGCATAGAAAATGTCCTTGAATGTGGATAAAGGGAAACATTAAAATAGTGGTGGACAATTATCACTTAAATGACATTGATGTCCATCTTTAACCACTCAGTCAATGCGGGTTGTCGCACAACAGAGCATATTCCTGTATTGAGTCCCCATGTTGAATATTACATTGGTATGATCTCACGTGCTGTCTGTGAAACATGTCTTTTATATTAATATAATCCTGACAAATGTAAAGTTTATGTTTTGCAAAAGCTCACCTGAGATCATCTTGTCTCCATTTTTCCTGTGTGAATGATCCTCAGTTAATTAGTTTTAAGCAATATAACGCAGCACATACCTGTACAATTAACTTGGATGTTTATATTAATCTTCTATAAATTATAAAATGCTTTAGAAACATGAAAAACAATTAGGATTCCAATTCATGCTTTTAAATTTATCATATGCAAGTATTTATCCTGCTTGATCCTCTCATTAATTTAGAATATTCCAAGTAATCAATAACCTGTAAACAAGAAAATTAAAATATTGATTTGTACAGTATGATCTACCCATACAACACCTCCATCTGCAGGTCACTATGCATGGTGATTTTTCTTAGAATTTGTTGATTAGATTTTTGCATTAATATTTGTAATAGTATTAATTTTATATTAAAGTCAAGTACATCATTTTCTGAAAGTGCAGTGAAGTTTACCATTGGGGAGATACGTAAGTTAGGCACATTAATATTAAACAGAAAAGCAGTTTTCACTTATCTCTGTGAACTTCTAGGTAACCTACTTCTACATTGATCTCAGTGGTTGTTTGGCTTGATCTACAAGATGTTTTCCCATATCCATGACCTCCACTACTTCATGTGGCTGTCATGTTTCCCAGCATTCCTTGTACCTCTCTTTAAACCTCACCCGCCTCTGTAAGCTCTTGCATGGTTCTTCAGAGTCTGGAATTTACTGCGGTGATCTATGCTTTTTGCTTATCAGGGTCAGATCTGCCTTAACTGTGACCCTCATGGTTTAAACAGATGCTGCGTAAATGGCAAACCAGCCTTGCTGCTGACCACAGTCCAAATCACAGTAGGAGGGCCCCTTCTGACATCGACTGGAGCGAAGGGGACAGGTGAGAAGCCATTGGGTGTCAAGGAAAGGGTAAGCCTGTACGTCCGGCTACATATGGAAGGCATTATGCAGCCCAGAGAATATCTAGATATTTTCCCTCTTGACTTGTTTAGTAAAAAAAGAAGCAAATTCCCGGCTTCCAGGCCTCATATATGTGTCATGACGCCTGTGATTCGAACGTCGATCCCAGAGTCTCGCGTGAGTTTGTAAAAATCTCATCCTCTGGCTTGGGATTTAGCTTGTGGCCTAACATTTTTCCCTCCTTCGGAAAAAATGATTTACGCTAAATTGAGCCTCCTTGGCTTACCTCATCATACTCATATTTACGGTAATTTTATATCTTGTGGCTGCTTAGATTATCCGATGCCTGGACTGCAGATTATTATAATTATTTACATATCAAAATTCTTGAAAAGGATTATCATTGTTGTTGCTCAAACAGGCTTCCTAACTGATCACTTTAGTAATGCTCAAATTTTGGCATAAATGGATAAAGGCGTCCCTTGTCTGTCCTTCTTCCGGCCCCTAACCCCATACAAGGTTGCATGGTTTTCCAACCTTTTAATTTATTTAATGAGTAATCACTTGATGGGGATTTTTGTTTTATTGGATTTGTCTCATAATGGTTGTGCGTGTGAAAGATTTCTGCATTACACTCCCTGCAGTTTCAACAAAGCTAGAGCAGGACATGTGTTTAAAATCCTATTAAACATTAGACTTGGTATTTGATGAATGAAGTTGGGTGTGACATTCAATATGGCACATTGAAATCTTGATTGACCTTGAGCCCCCTGAATTGCATCTATTTATAAAACCTATTTATCATTTTTAATTTGGGGACAGGACACATTTGAAAAGTTTAGTTTCAAAAGTAACACAACAATATTTTTTAGGACCGCATTTGACAATTCATGATAGAAACGCCAGTTTATTGAATCTGTTTTTTGCTCGCTTGCTGTGTTTCTCATGTTACGTCTCCTGTATACTTTAAGACAAATTGTAAGAAAAGAATTTCAATTATTTGAATGATGCAACATGGCTAATTGTGGTTTTGTGTCACATAAGAATTCAAGAATATTTACATTATAAGTCACTGGTAGGTCATATCTAAAGCATTACCTTACTCCATAAGTGCATAACATATGTACACTGTAATATTTAAAATGGTGTGGTTGACCAAATAAAGCAAAAATGTAAAAATGAACAAAACTATGTCTATCCAAGCTTTCATGTGTATCCCAGAAGGAACATAATGCTTTAAAACAAGTTACCTGTTATGCCTGCAACGGTAATTGAAAATGTGTAAAAAGTCCAAATGAAAATGAGCTCTTAATTATGCTGCACAGAGGAGGCACCTTAATTACTTTCTCGCAAAATGATTATGTTTTTCTAATCAGTGGCTAAACAGTGAGAGTAATTGCACATGAGCTTTTGAATTGCAACGTCGGACACGGGTGAGGAATGTATGTTAAAATGTGGTGCGCACCCAGGGGACATAAGCTGATAAGGCACCAACAGGATCGTAATCATCTCTCCCTGGGATTTCTGGCTACTGAACTTCCTGTTGCAGTTTATTTGCTTATCCCTCTCAAGTACGTTGTTTATTAATTACGAGACAAACCATTTTCTGTTCTCTTGACTGCACGGCCAAAAGGACATTTTCATTCCACTGTTCATTCACTCCACCTTGAACTGTCCAGTTTGCAGTATTCACTCATCGTTTTTCTTTCTTACGTTTGGATTCCCAGAATAAATTCATTCAAATGTAATTCACTTTTTTAATATAATGAATTTAAATGTCGGTTAGAAATAGATATGAAGTGTTTCACATTTCAGGAAAGTTTCAAATTTTAGTTTCTTACATTATCATACTTAAAGCACCATGTTATAGCTTTAGAAATAATGACCTTAAAATTAGTATGCATATACATGTCTGAAATGACTTTAATAATCAATTAATAATTCCCCCATAATAAACATTTCCCTGGAATCAAAGGAACAATAAAATCATCATTGATCTCTGAACAGGACTGAATATATGATGCTAAGTGAAATTTGACTTCCGATGCTTGATCCATCACCACGATTTTCTTTTTTGGATGGGAAATACGAGCCAATTTCAGACTATGGCTGTTCCTCTCCATCGCTGCCATTCCCTCGGTTATAGGGACTTTGCTTTGAATCTGGCTTCTGATTGTTCTCTGCAAACGCACGTAACTGCTGATATTTAACAAGCTAAAAGATGCCGCCGGAGCCCCCTTTGGATGCAAGTTAGAGCAGAAAGCGGCAGAGAAGAAATGCTGTGATTAGGTGAGTGGTAAAGTTCAGGTGCGGGAAATGTGCTGAGTCACCTCGGCCCGACGGAAATGCCCGACGGCAGCCAGCAGCCACAACAGAAGCACGACGCAGCCACAACACGGCGAGTCTCTCCCCCCCCCCCCCCGGAAAAATGCTGTCTGTGGCCTTCTGGAAATCCCTCCGCTCACCTGGGACAGAAGCCAGCACCACCCAAGTGCTGTCTCTTTAGTTGTATTGTGGAGAACCTTAGGGGCTGATGGGAAAGGCAACACTTTCACAATCACTGTCACATGTGAAATCACTTAAGTCTTAATTAGAGTGGATTAAGGCCTAGCATTTTGTTCCTCTTTAATCCCCCTTCTTGGACATACTCCTGTCCACGTTGAAGAAGATGGGACCTACAGGCCAACCCAACGGGACATTCCCCCCCCCCCCGGGCGACAGACAGAAAGCCTGACTGAGAAATGCTGTTGCCTGAAAGATCCTAACAGGACGAACTTTGTCAGGCTCAGTGCCTGACTGCCACATGCATATTTAACAAATCCTTACTGGCATTCCCACTCCTCTGCTAGCTCTGCTTTCTCTAGGGCCCTGGAATATAAATTCAAGGCATGTCATTTTTTTGAAGCTAAATGTATTCATGAGAAACCTAGCTTTAACAGACCCCATTTGAATAGAACTTCTATTTAGTGTTAATAAGTTCAGTGCATTTTTTTGAAGGGCGCAGTAAAAAAAAAATTCATATCAATCACTGGAAATTTATTATCTTTAAAATCAGCCTTTAAAGTGTCTTCCTGGGTTGATTGCCTGCCTCTACATGAGTCCGGAGAAGTTTAAACACACTTTGAATTTTATGTCTCTGCACTGTTGAAATAATTTTATTATAATTTTTTTTTTTTTTAAATCTTTGCTCTCTTCATTTCTACCCACTTGCCACTGAGTTAATTGGAGCTAATTTCTTTTAATTGCTAAGTATAAATAAGTTTTGATTAGCTACAGAGTTTGACTGATGCACATTTTATTATTCTGGTAACCATCTCAGCTACTTCCCAAATAAATTGCATCAGAGGGTTTAGATGTCTGAATGCAGGCTTCCATCATGCGTCTTAATATCGCATCATCCGAAAGAAATGAACACAATGCAGGTATGTCATGCTGGCAGCTGCTGTTTCCTGCGTTTCCTCATCGCCGCAAATGCATTACTAATAGCGAACTCATGACAATCTGCAAATATGACAATGCTTAAAAAATTCTAATCTCCATTTTCAATTAGAAAAGGGTTCTAAAATTAACCTGCAGGATATAGAAAAAGAAGCTAATGTTTATATACCAGTACATTTTGAATAATTGGATCAACTTACCTAAATCCCTTCAAATTAATAACAGGAAGGAAGTGAAACTATACAAAAGCTCATTGCTAAACATCATAAAAGCTATTTACTATATTCAATATTATTCTTTACTAAATACATAGTGTACACCTTTAAAATTAGTTTTTAATAAAGTGGGGAACAATAAACAAGAGAGAACATGATCGGACCGTACAAAAGGCCCAGTGTACATTGAATATTGATACATTTGACACAATAGTTTGCAAACATTCATGAACGCTTACCGTAACACCTGTGGGTAACAAACCTTAACAAACATTCATGAACGCTTACCTTAACACCTGTGGGTAACAAACCTTAACAAAACAAGGAAACGCGACAGAAGGACACAACACAGAACCTTCACAGAAATTTCATTATGTGATGTATTGCATGAACTTTAATAAGCGGCACGTTGAGTGTGCAGCTTTTATGAGGGTATTACATAAGGTCACTTTGCGCAAACAGGAGTTTTAATGAAAAAAGACGTAAAGCGATCCTCTGCTCTTGCCCCCAGCAAATGTCTTTTCGGCTGGCGCTAACATTAAGGGCTTATGGGAGAGTGTGCAGGGTGCGGCTGTGTTGGATACCTGCCACGGGCGAGTCAAAGAGGCGCCTTCGCTGACAAAGCCTATGTTCACCATATTTTTTCAATATGTATAGAAATGGCATAGAATAAGACAAAGAAGTTACATAAACGCATGGCGGCTTGAGGGCCAACCAAAGGTCTCCCCGGGATTCTTCTGAAGTGAGGGAGTTGGAGTTGATTTCATAGCATTATTATTTTTAACGTGGATTTTCTCCATAGTCAAAATTCATCTGAATAGTAAGTAATTAATATAAACAGAATTTTGCTGGCCTTCTGGCATTACAAATTACCTTCACACAGAAATATGTTGTTTTGTTCTATTGACTCGGAATTAGATGGTTAAATAGATTAAGCAATTATTTGTCTGGCAGAAAGGTTGCAACCTCAATTACGAATGGCATGTGCCTCACAGAGCAATGCACGATTACAGGTCGGCTCAAGCGACGTAACAAACACTGTACAGTAATGACCCATCAGTTTCATTCAGACTCCCTCACAGGCAACTGTAGAGTGATTTGTTGAGATACTGAGTTCTGTCTTTTAACACTATGAGGACGCAGGTTAGAAAGACTTATTTTCTTAGGTGGTTTTGATTTAAAGGCCACATATGATCTTGGATTAGTCATCCCCACAACCCTGCCGATGTCTCATCAAAACTCTTTTTTTCCATATGATACCAGTGTCCTTTACCTGTAGTGCACTTTCTTAACCAAGACTCTGCCCGACATATGCTGATGAATTTGCCCACTGTAGTGTGGATGGATTTTCTGTCACCATTTACCAACTGCATCTATTCTGTGTTCGTGTTTATAAAAACAGGGATGAGGGGAAGACATGTGACTGTCACATGACCTCAGTCGTTACACATGTGAGTGAGCTTTGGTTTCCACTGCCACTGTCAGTAGTCGTGCCCAGTCTTTGATGCCCGACCCGGCACAATGTGGCAACCCTCCCGAGAGTCAGCACCCATTGTGGTTTCATTTTTGTTTGTGCTCACCCACCCCCATCGTGACACCAAAACGACTGCCTTTTGTTTTCATTCCTCCTCGTTCCTTTTGTTAAACCCGCTTCCACTCATGGTACAAAATCAACTTCCCTTTGATTTCTGGGTTTCTGCTTTCCATCCTGGTGTCACATGGCTCTGCTCGACGCCCCGCCCAGAGCGAGTGTCACCGCATTATCATGGATTATGGGTTGGCGTGAATGTCACCATGTGTCAGGAAATTTTCCAACTCTTTGGTTGCCAAGTTTTTTGTTTGGGATCCTGACAAAACTAGACCTAGTGTGACTAAATAAGGTAATGTGATCTTAGCAACATGCTCAAAAACATAATCAGAATAATAACAATAATAATAATAATAAAAATAATGAACAGTATAATATTTTATTGTACAGTATTTTCTCAAAGCACCTATTCAAACAGCACTAAAGCAAAATCTCCTCCATAATCATTTTAAGTTGTCCTTCAGTGGTTATATTGAATTAGCCATTAAGTATTAACACAGTAGGGCTTGCAAAGCCGATGTATTCCGTGGATTTAGTCACAGCTGGTGTGCTGACAACCCTTGGCTCCACATCGACGCGATATTTGGACCCCGTTTTTCTTCATTTACCCGGCGAAGCATTCGTGTTGTCAGCAAGAATGTTCCTCCATTGTTTTCCTCCCTCAGAATTTGGCCTCTAGTACCTCTTCAGTGAGCTCTCCAATTTATCCTCACCCACAGATATAATTTCCCCCGCGTACAAGGCCGTGTTCAATAATTTTTGCAATAGGACACAGCACAGGCAGTATTTCACGTGTGTGGTGGCACATGCCAGTTGTCTAATCCCCAGTCTGCTACATGTTACTGGGGGTTTGTTTATGGTCTGCCTATGCATGTAATGTTATCGTCAGTGCTGCCGGTTAGCTATGCTATATCATATTATACACATGGTCGGGATGCTAAATTGACCAGTAAATGGAGAGGAAACCAGTAATCCGCTATTCAAAAAGAGTATTTTGCATGCTGCCTCACTGTTTCACTTATTTATATTAGACATTTCTCTGTATGATGCTCATTTGTCATTTATTTTGATACAGGCCAAAATTATCAAGATAAGAGGTTCATTCACGATCTCGTAGACTGTGGCCAAGAAATAGCTATCATACTAAAAATGTCATACACTAATTAATTATATTATTCATTAATTATAGATTATACAATGGCCCATATGGATTGATAGAATAATATTTTATTCGATTTTTGTAAGAGGAATACTACAGTAATGTCATAGATATATCTTGTATATAGGCATCACGATTTTCTTTATTTATGCATGGACTAACAGAGACAGTATCCTACTATTAATAAGTGCAAAATCTTCAACTTAATTATTTAAGAGACCAAATGAAAAATTAGACATGAGATCCTAGGCCAAATATAGGCTGGTCTAGAAGTTAAGCTTTCATTTTCGGAGGAGCTTCCTTTACCCACCATCTTCTGTTTGATGCACATTCCTGCCCCAGATGTGCAGTGATGCAAGCCTGGTTCACAGTACATAGAGAAGCAATAGTTATGTATTTCAAGGAAAGGACATCCCTACTCTGCAATTCCCTGTATGGATGAAGGACAAAAGGGCAATCGCTGATGAGTGTTTCGGTTTGTCAGTCTTCGGGAAAAAAAAAAATATGGTGACACTCGTCAAACTTTAAAGGGGCTTTAAAAGTGGAACACGGGGCTAGTTAAGCTAAAGCCTGATGCAGAAAATGAAGAGGACCCAGCGCATGAACTCTGCGAGCATTATTCTGGGGTTGGCCCTCCCTGAGAGCCCGCAGAGTGCTGTGGCGGCGGTCGGCATGCTACGCTGCCAATCGATTATATTGTCATTGACCATATGCTGTTGTGTTTCAGTGCCCTCGAGCTGTATGATCTGGGAGAGGCTGTCTTCTGTTATTATAATAGCCTTGTAATTATACTGTCACTTGCCTTTTTAAACAGCTTGGAACTCTTGGGACACAACGCTATTTTCTGTGACTGATTTCAAATTCTTCATCATCATTATTATTATTATTATTGTTGTTGATTTTGTTGTTAGTGTTATTATTACAATTGCCTATTCAAATTGAAATGTATATATTTTAGAAGAATCCAGGTTAATTATCTTGTTCAAACCCCATTCTGGCACCACATATTGATGTTACAAATCCCTGCCCCGGCCCTAGTTATTGCTTCCGGTGCTATTCTTACAAGGATTCAAGGACTGAAAAGCTTTATTGTCATTCTTCCAAGTACAAGAATAAGTACAACGAAAAACTGTAGCTGTTTGTCTGCCGTCTTGCAGACTAACGATGAAGAACAACAAATAACAAAGTGAACAATAGTGACCAGAGCTGCATGCGCTTGTACTCTGCGTAATTGCAGGGGTAAAACGTGCAGGAAACACACCATTCACACCTGCGGACAATTCAGTAACTTCAGTTCACCTTAGCATGTTTGTGGACTGTGGCGGGAAACCAGAGAACCCTGGAAGAAACCCCCCAATGACAAGGGAAGGATATACAAACTCCACATTAGGGTCCCACATTAGGGTGCCACTGAGCCCCCCCACTAAAGTGGCAGTTATTAATAATAACAGTGGCGATTGGGATTATACTGCATGTTATCCCTGTGCATTTAACATTCACATGGCTACTTGAAAGAAGCTGCTCCTTTAGCAGATAATCCTGTTTACTGCCATATAATGTTATATAACTTATTAAAATGCGATCTTTAAAGTACCTTTACTGACTGTGATAAAAATGATACTGATTCAAAAAAGAAATCCTCAAGTAGTGCCGTCTGTCTGGGAATAGCATTCAGAAGCTGGACTATTAACTGGGACGTGGTGGATGCAGGGGGGAGGCGGAGCTGAGCGCCCAGTAAAAGTCACCCGGCTTCCCTTTCAGTACAAGGCAGGCGGCGTGAAAGCAGCCGCATCTTTATCTGTGCTGTGGGATTGCCGTGTTCTGCCAGAGATACCACGAGAGCAGCAACGGCAGCCCTGCCCGTTCGTGTCAGTGCATTCCATTAAAGGTGATTGATCTCTACGGCGAAACTGCCAGCCTCTTGATAATGAGAAGAAAGGTAGAGCAGAGGGGGGTGTGGTGGCTCCAGCCAGAAGAATCAGTGGTATTTGTTGCGTAACAAGTTAAATCACTGGCTTTCCTGTCTCTGGACCGCTCAGACAACTTGGAGATAGGAACCATTAAGCCACCTGGCTAGGTTCTGGACTAGGTGACATCAGTGGATTTCGGCTTTCTGTCTGAAGTTGACGTCTGCTCTGCTTTTTGAGCAAATATGCCTTCTGGCAAAAGCATTGCGTCTCTCAGAGGACATCGGTGTTGTATATTCATCAAGTCATGTTAATGAAACCAGAATCTCAACTAAGTGGGAACATCTATGCCTTTTAATCTTGCCAATTATGATATGTATCTACTATATCTTCTACTAATACTGCTACTATTATTGCTTTTAATATTACTACTATGATATCACTGTGGGCATCTCATCTCCAGGGTCAGGGGTTTGCATCTCCACTCTGTGTGTATTGTGGAGTTTGTCTATTCTCCCCCTGCTGCATGGGTTTTGTCTCTGTCCTCTGGTTTCCACAGGCAGTCAAAAGATGCAGGCATCTCTAAATAACTGAGAATGTAAGTATCCTGTGATGGACTGGTATCACATCCAGGGTGTACCCAGCTTTGTGCCCTGTGGTGGACTGGCATCCCGTCTAGGACGTACCCCAACCATGTGCTATGCTATTTGGCCATTATGGATTCATTTCAGCCCCATCCTGGGTTGCTCCCTGCCTTGCGCCCATAGTCTCCAAGGTAGGTGATCTGGACCCCCTGTAACCCTGGATAGGACAAACGGTTACAGAGAATGGGTGGATGGATTCATTTCACTGATTGTTCCTTTTCATAGGGATAGTCTATGAGATCAAGCAAACAAACGAATGAAATATATCACAGCCAGGCTGTCATGATGACCATCACTTCACACCTCTGGGGTGTGAATCCTGCCTTTGCTCTGTGTCTGAGTACGCTCTCGTTTGCAGTCCAAAGTCAAAATGGCGTCTCAAAAATGCCTAAAGTGTGTGCAGATTGACATTCCTTTCATTGTGTTCCCATACGCTATGGGCGTCGCTGCCATTAAATCTGAGGGGGACGTGTCCCCCTCACATTTCATAATTATTTGTTTGGACCCCCCCACATGTAACATAAAATATTAGTTTTATGCCAGCGTGTCCCCCCCATATTCAAAATGCTTCTGACGCCCCGGCATATGCTGTGCTTCCTGGCCTAAGTAGTAGCTTCAGCTAAAGGTATATGGAGCGTCTTTAACATAATTTGGCACTGGATGGAAGCAGATTCCTTTTGCAACTATTTATTGAACATGCCACACGGTGCGAAAACTATGCCAATTAAAAAGAAACTTCCTACTTCCTGCTTCCTCTCTGATGTCATTTTATCCAATCAACATTCTCTAAAGCCAAATAGGGAAACTCACACATAAATCCCAGACAGCAGATTCTGAGCAATGTTATGATTTAAATAAGCAGATAACATGACTCAGTAAATTCAATTTTGCGAAAAACTATTTTTATTTGAAATGTATACCACTTTGGATAGAAGCATATCTGCTATATAAATGTAAGTAAAAATGTTTCACTAGGAAAGGCCCTTTCTGAGATAAGTAGCTGGAAGATGGATGAATATCACGATGGCTGGAAAATCCCAAGGTATTTGCATAAGCCAGTCCATGTTCGTTTATGATGGCAGAGGAGAAGCTTCTTTGTGTCAGACTGAATGTGTTACTGGCCGTGTGGGTTAATAGGAATGACTAGGAAAATTGATGATTAGTAAAAAGTGAGCAGGTATGGCTTTTCCGCAAATAGGTCCATGTCAACTGCATATCAAGCTAATTCCGCACTCTGGCTGTGAAATATTTCCTTCAAGACAGACACCACAATAGCGCAGCAATTAAAAGTTTGCCTCCTTCTTATATTGTTTGGGGTGAGAGGCAGGTGAAGGTTGTTTGAGGTTAGCTGGTGTAATGTGCTTTGCATCTATTGTAAGAAGGACATTGGTTTCTAAATATGTAATCTAGTCCTGTAATTGCAAAAGGGACTCCTTCATTGAGTTTATGGAAAATTAAACATTTTAAAATTTAATTAAAACACTGCTAAACAGCCATAAGAACAGAATTTGAGAACAAGAAACTTTTTTTGTGACTGAGTCTTAGCCCGAGGTCTGTGTAATTATAGTGCAGAATATATTCTACATAACTACATACAGAACAGTATGAATTAGCAAAATTCTTGTCCAATATTTAAAGTGTAGCATCACAGAGAGCCTTTGTACGCTTATGTTAAGCTGTTATTGAATGATGCCAGAACAATATTAAATATAATGACAGGACAAACTAATGAGATTGCATGAGCTAAGGGGCTTTGCTTACAAAAGCTAAAGTGTTTATACAAACATACAGGGTGCCAATCATGGGCATTCAAGACCAGGGGGGCTGTAAGGGGGAGTTAGAACGATTCCACGGGCCCCTTCAGGGGCCCTAACAAATTTGGAAAATAACTGGATCGGTCTGGACTGGGGGCCCAAAATTTTTAGGAATGCCCCTGCTCAAGACATTGAAAGACATGAAAATGCATTTGGTTGCCAGTGTGCTAAGAAAGCTGAGAAAATCAGCATCTTTCTATTATTTAATGCTAGTTTTAAAATGATTTTAATTACTTGAGTGGATACTGGATACAATTCTTTATTTCATATAATACCCGTACTGTGTAAACTTTAAGAAATAATCCCACACGATCATGTAGACATGTATGATGAAAAGCAAAAAGAAAATTACTGCTATAACTAGTTATAATAACTAAATGGAATACAGATCAGGTAAGGATTCAAGACATTGATAAATATAGTTCATAGCCCTAGGCACAAAGTTTGCCTGTAACTGTGAACTAACCAAAAGGATATTTTGATGTAATTTGTATTTTACAGAGGTTAGTCAAGGTTGCTGTTCTTTCCAGCGTTACATTGTTTTGCCTCGAATATGATCTGAAAAAAAAAATCAAAGTAGGTACTTCCATGCACCTGAATATGGAGATCCTGAAAACTCCAGCGACCAAGGGATTTTAAGAGAATTACAGAAGAGTCTGTTATTGTGTTAGAGATAATACCTCCAGTCAATAACCCGGATATGACTGCTGCTGTTTGATTAGTGCATCATACAGTTCAGGGGAAATTCTCAAATTATTATAATCCCACCCACCCCCCCATTCCCCGCTATAATAACGGCTGTTTTAGTGTCATATGTTGTTTTTATTGGATTATATTAACCATGAGTATAAGCACTGTGTTATTTCTTGTCACATTCTATGTTTTCTCCTATTATTCATGAATGTAGTCATACAAGGCACAGTAACAATCATGAGGATATCTTTGATTCTGGCCTGGTATTTGATGGAAACATATTGTTGGCTTACAGATACTGGAAAAATATCTTACGTTGTGGCCCTTCTGATTACCTTATAATGCTGCGTCTGGAAACGACCCAACACACTGAAGCTGTTTAAGCAATTTAAAGACCATGGGAAATAAAAGTCATTTTGCAGTGTCCTCTTATGCACCCTGTTAATTTTAAGTGTACCCATGTATCTATTTATCTGATAACGTTCTGAGTGCGATAAAACACGTCATATGCCGCAGTGTATCTTAGAGAAGGAGGAAGCGAGAGAAAAGACTAGTTTTGGAAAGTCATTGTTCCTTAACAAAGAGATAGATGTTAATGCTGAAAAACCTTCTTTTGACATCGTCGTAGATGTGGGAAAAGTATTCCAGAGCAGCAACGCCGCAAGGAGTAATCCACACTGCTGAGAACACCAAAGTCATTCAACGTGGATTATTTTTCCATCCAAACAAAGAGAATTAATGATCCTAACTTTTCAAAAGACCATTGAAGGGTAAACAATGCACAAACTAAATAGTTTTCTTTACAATTAAATGCACCTCACTGGCTGTCAGACCAGGGGGACTCGAGAAAGGACTCCATACGACGGCTTTCATAATAATAGCCAGATTTCACACCTCTTCCTCTGAAGTCCATTAGGACTTAGGATCAGACTCTGTTTGCAGTGAGCTGCTTTGTGTGGGAAACATGAATATGAATCCCCAAGTTCCCCCCAATGAATATCCTGAATTTCTTTGTGGGGAGTACAGGCATAGTGGCCCAACCAGTCTCCACAGGAAGGAGACAGTCCTTTACAGCTGTTCTAGTCTCTGCCGTTACCCTAGCAGCTCCGGTCCAGCGCTGGGTGGAACAATGGCCACCACATGAGTGGGCTCCTGGGTGCCAGGAGATCCTGTTTTCCAGCTCCAAGGAGGTTCCAGTCAATTTAGCCTGTTTTCCCAGCAGGACAACTCATGGGAGACCAAAAAATCTCTGAGCTTAATTGGAGGTGAGGTGCGATTAGTTTCATTTCGCAAACTGCATCTGTCAGTTTTCCTTAAATCCTGTGTTCCACTTGTTTATTTCAAGGTCCACGTCTTTTATGACATTCTCTGTCGTGAGGCTAAACCCGTGTCACAAACAAATTGCAAATTTGCGCAATAAAGGTAACCTGTTAGCAACAAACAGGGTATTAAAATTAAGCTGAGATTTCAGACGTACCAAACTCTTACCACTTCCTGTGGCTTTAGTGTTGTCCCATAGTCACCTCTGCTAGTCAGACAGCTCTTTGGCTGCAGTCAGATCCCTCTGAATTCTTGCTAGGCCAGATGGCCAATATATCAACTCCATGGATGCAACATCCTTGGTTGTTGAGAACTCTTTATTATCCTTTTTTTTTTATAAATTTTATCACCATGAATTAAAAACGGAGTAGTAGGCACGCAATGTACCTTTGGGTGAATTTATCTGATTAATAATTTAAAGCACACGTTTTGCTTTTTACATGCAAATATGTTGCTTATTTGAAACATGGTGTATAATATTACAATGTTTTGATAAAAAAAAAAAACAGACATAATAAAGCAGCAATCCAACAATAGGTGATACAGAACGTGTCAGGTTTTTCATTTCAGCTTTTATATGGGCCAACGTGAGCCGGTTCTGTTTGTTTTGCCCAGACTATTTGGAGAGTGGCTTTGCACTGAAAGGCCACATGATTACTTGCTGATGTTGCAATAGATAAAGACAAGAAAGACAACAGGGGTGTCCCCTGCAGGGTGTCACAGGCTTTTAATGTTGTGCAATTGTGACTCTGTCACCAAGTTCTTCCGGAAGCCTGGTTAAACACAAGCAAGGATCAGACAGAGTTAGGGGCATAAAGATCCACAATGAGGTCATGGCGGACTACAGTGAACTGGACCGTGGAGGAAAAAAAAAAACGAGACAAGAAAACTATTGTGTTTTCGTTTTGCTGTATGTTTAAATTGTTGGTGCAGAAGACAGAGAAGCTCTAAGACGAAGGTTTGAATTAATGTTTGAAAGAACTTTTTACACATTGATGGTCATTATTTATATCAAAGTGCACAATAAATATGTAAATGCAATAAACAAACAAGCGAATGAATGAATGAATGAATGAAATAACAATCACCAATAGGGAGTCTGGAAGCTTTTATTTGTGACTAAGGGATAATCCTTGTCTTTTTTTTCTGGTTAGTTATTTTTACCCTGGCAGTATGTCTGTCACCAGAACTCAAACTTTTGGCAAAGGCTGAAGGACATAATTTCAATAGATAGCTTTTTTCTGTGTGTCTCTCTGTCACTGGACAAAGTGAATATTGTAACTGTGAATCGACTTATAGTTCACCAGTCTAAAAGTGAACTAGTCTTTTCAAATCCATAAAACAAAAATCCACGCTTTCCCAGAAAGACACAAGTGCACATTTACACAGATCCAGAGAGCTGTAAGAGAACACAAATTAATGAGCCATGTACTGTAAAGACACAGACATATAGTATGTATACTGTATTTCGAGCAGCATTCAGTGGTTTTAAGGGTGGAGAAATATATATCAAATGGGCAGCATAACCACTCAGTGTTTAGCACTGTAGTCTAACGCCTTCATTTCTGGGGGGTTGAATCATGCCTCTCGCTGTAGGAGTTAACCTTGCATGATCGCTTGCTATGTGCTCGACAGGTGCTTACGGGAGATAACTGGGTGGACATTGAACGTTTTTTTTTGGTTATTTTTCCTAAAAAATGGCCAGCTTCTACTGAAATACTTTTGGTTAGATCTTTTTAAAGGTGACGTGGCCTAGACATCAATAAAAGTCTACATTTCTAAGTGGGTCCGTAAACTGCCCACTGTTTATCTAACATGTAGCTGTCCCGCTTGCATTTGTGGCACGTTGTGCTGTTTCATTGAAATTTCTCACTCAAATTTATTAAGTTTGTCAAAAGCTTCTGGTTGTCATTTCGATTCGCCCGCCGGGCTCTCTCTCTGCGTGGCCCTGCTTCTGGCAGCGCCAGTTTATTTAGTGGTGGCCCAACGGCGCACACTTTGTGCTTCTCAGACCGTTTCCCTACTAAACAGGCATGCTAATTTGCGAACCATCGGGTTTAGTCAGATTTCTGAAGAATGGCGAAGGCAGACCCGAGAGGCGGGGCAGGGGTACTGGCAGGCTGGGCCTGGGGGTGAGGTTTAACTCTTTAGGGTATGCCTGCTGCATGTGAAACTCCTGCTTTCCAGTAAACAAGTGCATTCATAGGCCCCCGCAGTGCCAATTCCAACCAAATTATACGGCCTTTAAACCAAAGTCAGGCTGAACCACCACAGCTACACAGCTGAGGGATTCTCTGGCGGGTGCCCCCGTTTCAGCCGTGTCCATCTCTGCTCGGGGGGCTTCTACCACAGTCCTTTTTTAGGAAGGGGAAAAGGTGTCATTTCTCATAAATATCTTATGGATGGGCCGCTTAAATGCAGAACTAAATGGATATGATAATTAAATAATATAATGATTACCCATACACGAAATCAGGACAGCAAAATCACTTTCTTAATGCAAATAACAGTTAACGTTAAACAAAAATGTCAAAAAATGTAAGAGATATTCTATCAATATTATTGTCATTGACATTATTGCTTTTGTTAGGGTTTTAAATTGTCATATCATCATATTTAGAATATCAGCAAAAATATCAGTTTTATTTGTACATGAAAAGTAACAGTGTCGTTTGTATTTTAATTCTAGTTAATCTATCATCACAGATGTAATCACAGAATCTGCCTCGTAGTGTTTAAAAGCGACTCTAAGCTATAGCCTGTGAGACTTACTTTCTTCTTTTAAAGCATGGCTGCCATTTTGCTTAGTGACGGAGCTGTAGTCCCTGTTCACACAGAGATCCCAGAGAGGATGTCCATGTAACAAGAAGAAGCGAACATTTGCAAGTCCCTAACATTTAACCCAGATGACGTTTTCACATTTAGATGATATTCTGAACATGGAATTTGCTCTTTGATATTTTATATGGTCACTGCATTTTTGCATGCGCAAGTCAACCAGCGGAAGAGGAGGCATAATTGATTATTACTGCTACTACTACACTGCCAGAGAAAAGGGTGCAACCCTGGTACAGTTTTTTTCTCCAAGGTACAAACAACATTAATGTACAACCTATGGTAAAAAAAATGTTGCTCAGGGTCTACTTGTGTACCTTAAAAGGTACATTTACTTACAGTACAATTGGCAGTCCCAGGAACAAATTGATACTTTTTTCTGACAGTGTACTACTGCCACTACTACTACTACTACTACTACTACTACTACTACTACTACTAATAATAATAATAATAATAATAATAATAATAAACACTTCACTATATTTGATGGGCTGCAACTTTATTTTTGCATGCATCACACCTATTAAACATACACACTGACCTTAATTTGCACTTGAAATTTTTTGTAGTAAAATATAGTTTTCAGTCATTTCCTATACCTTAACGACTGCTCCAGTGGGGAAAAAAATCGAACGCGAACACGTTGTTCAAACATCCTAGGTTTATGGAAATTTGAATTAGGCTCTTGTGACATAATTTATTATGGTGCTATGCTGTATAGATTCCAGTCATATTTAGTGGTTACTTTCTATGCTATCTGGCCTGTTAAAGTAGGCTATATATTTGTTGGTGTATAACTGACAGGGTTATGCGATCTGCATGGTTCCCTCATAGGATAATCCTTTCCTCAAGATAAAACAGACGGAATATTGACATTCTCTATGTGTCTGCTAAGTAGCGGCGATAACAGAGTCTCAGCCTCTACTGGCTAACAGTAGTTAGGAATGTGTCAGTGACCGAGGCAGTTAGCGGCTATCCAGAAGTAACACTATCTTATTTGCACTTAAGATATTGCACTTATTTGCACTTGATATATACATTATATATAAACATATATGCATACAGTACACTGTATATATATATATATATATATATATATATGTGTGTGTGTGTGTGTGTGTAAACACACACATAAAGTTTACATTTGAAACTGAATTTATAATCTTATAATATTGTAATACTTTTGACTTACCGGTTTACATGTCAGGACATGGTTTGTGAATGCATATGTATATAGAACAATAGATATCTGGAAGAAAATGAGCATCTGGCTTTAATTACAAGAATGTTTGATCGCTGTACATTACGCAGGTACTTCTGAGAGGCGTAACCTTTCCCTTTACCTAAATACTGCTGACCTTTCAGTTTGGTAGCTACTTTAGGAATGTTAATAATAAAACTTCTAGCATTTTGGGACAGGACAGAACAAGCACAGAGGATGAAGAGAAAAGGCGAAAAAACATAGCTTGTCCCGTCTACCGTTTCACAGTTATTTTATGGCGTATAACATTCTGTCAGTTTTTTTAATGAACTAATTGAACCACTTTATGCCCTTTATAAATGCTCTGTACTGTTGTACAGATTCCCTTTCAGAAGCCTACAGCATTTTGTGCTCTTATTGCTTGTACGGCTGCGGATACTGGAACAGCTGAAAAGCACATGTCTTTGTAGCTGCTCTGAAGTCAAATTAGTGCAAGAGTTCTGGTAATAACTTGAGCCACGCTACTCATCAAGCCAGTCGAAAGCTCAAAGCAACTTAATGAGTTGACACAGTTGTGGTACCAATCCTTCTTTCTTTCCCACCCTGATAGTTCCAGTCTCAGCCCAGCTGTGCTTCAGCTAATGGGCGAAAAAGACAATTAATTGAATAAGCTCTCGCTGCCGTTTCAGAATGAAACCGAAGCCTCCGTAAGAGGGCATTTCCCTGGCATCTCTCTATACCACACATTCCCTTTTCTTGTATGGCGGCAGCTGTGTGACAATTATTTCCTAAAGCTTTGAGCGTTTCATCAATGATCCCATTACTATTTAGAACAGGGGATTTGTGTATCTGATTTCATTTTACTTAGTTCTGTCTCTTGGATGTCTGACTTCCTCTTTCCTCCATTGAGGTTATATTATGCTAATTTCCGCCTCTTTTCTTTGCATATGCACAGTACTCTGGCATCTCGCCCTGGCACTAGACTAATATCGTTTTTGTTAGGCAACAGTATTTGGCTCCTATAACAAACCGAGGTGGATACATTAAAAAATAGATGCTTGACTTTCCATTCTCCTCCATACAACCTATCTAGGACGCTATCAAGAGCGGTTCCCCTCCCTGTCAGGAATCCAATCCTCCACTGGTCCGGTCGTTGGTGGCCTGTTTGTCGGCCACATTCAGCACAGCTGTGAAACTAATCAGGGAGTGTGGGCTTCCTTCTGCCCTGCAGCATCAGGTATCCTGTCGCCTGCCTGCTGGGACTCCACTCCAACAAACGGCCAATCACCAGGCACGCACTACTTATAGTTGCCACGGCGATGATGCATGCTCCCACTGTGACGAATCACTTGATGTGAATTCAGGGGCTCTCACAGCTCCCAGTCATGCGCTGGCATTTTAACTGCGCTAAGCTGCCAGAGCTTTTAATGACAGGACATATGAAGAAGTCTGTACCATTCTTTCAGTATTAGACTATTATTGTATTATATCGTATTAAGGTACCACATAACAAGCCATTTGTTTTACCAGGAGTCCGGTGCATCACACCAAACATGAGTTAAAATGTATTTCAGAATGGGAAAATCTTGCATGTAGTTTGAGTTCAGAAATGCACTGAAGGGATTACATAACTGTTTTAAAAGTACAGCTCTTACCGGCCTTAAAGATGCGAAAAGAGCAATAAGCTATGGAAACATAAACAAAGAACAATAAAAACTTCTTGGTTTTGCTTTGAAAGTGGGAAACCTAATTTCCCAGGACTCATGGGTGAACTAAATACGGAACCTGGGCTCATAAATGAAGACATATATTCTTTTGTATCTCTAATCCATATTTTATACAGTGTAATATGTGGCCATATATCACTTTTTATCTAATTTTCTGTCATTTTTTGTGCCTTTACTTACATTTCTCTGCCACAAATAAAAATAAAACTAAAAAATATGTATGAATATTTCGTAAAGCCTGTTACACAAACTTTAACTTCATATGAAACTCTATTAACATTTTTTTAACCAAAACTAAGACCATGCATGTGACTGACTAGTTACATACTAAGCATAACTAAATGCCGTTTGGTTATGCAGGGCAGTATTTTCCAATCTGGTCTTCGGGGACAAACACAGACAGTCCACATTTTTGCTTACCTGGATCCAGGAGGGAGCAAAAACATGGACTGACTGTGGATCCTGAAGGACCAGATTGGGAAACATTGATGCAGAGTAAATAAACTATATGTCAGGTAAAGGGACAAGTCAGTATCCAACATGCATCTCCCTCTAAGTCAAACATCCATTGCAAAAGACAGGACTGGCAAAGGCAGAACCAGTGAACGGTGACATCAGCAAGGATTATGGGTGGATGTGACCTGTTTTAATTACTTTTAGAGTCACATTACAGTTTATTCTGGATTAAACAGACTCCAAATTAATAAACAGCTACGTGACTAATTTATTGAGTATTTTGAGTTGAATCCCCATGAGCAACGAGCTCAATAAACACAGCAATGGACCTGGAAGGGCCCAAGTAATACAACTGTGGACCCCAAAAAGCCTAAGGAACAGAACAATAGAACCAAAGCGGCCCAAGGAACATAGCTTTGGAACGAAAAGGACCTAAGCAGTACAACTATGGGCCCTGAAAGACCCCAAGGTACACAGCTCTGGCACTACACCCATTAGACTCATTGGTGCAAATATCTGTAATATAATGCTTTCTAGAACGCACACTTATTGCATCGGCATTTTGTTTCAAGAAACCGGGCAACTTTTCTAACGAATAACAGCAGCTCAGTTAGCCTTTGATCTGTGTCATACTGGGGTTTTAAGCAACAGGATGTTTCGCAATTCTTTAGCCCTAAACAAAGGTATTGTAACCGAAGAAATTAAATATGCATATATATAGTTACATCATTATAAGCAGAAATGTGACCATGCCATCAAAGGGTAAGCAGCCATATGGCTACAGCTTGCAAGCCCAAATAATGCTAAAACGACGGAAAAAAACGTTCCCTAGTTAAGAGGACATGCTTCCTCTAATTTCGTTTGTACTTGGGTTAGCACCGTGCCTCTGAGAACCCAGGAAATGTTAGGAATTTCCATAGATGGAAAGCTTAATATAGCTTCTGTAGGCTATAAAAATTGTTTGAACAAGCAATATACATTTTTAGCATGACAGTGCTTGTTGGTTTTGATCTTTAAATTATATTTCTTAAACAGTAATGCTTTTCAGCCTCTGCTTGTCCCAGCCATCTTTCTTGTCCTGACGAGAATGTCAGAAAAAGTCTGTGGCCCATAACTCTCTTCGACGACACCATCGGTCAGCAGGGAAAACATTTGTTTTTCAATTTCAATGGCTTGTCGGATGATATATGGCACGCACACTGTTAACCGTCCGCATAGTCAACTGCTGCCGTGTCAAATAAAAATCGGATTGTTCGACCGCAACTCTGTGCTTTCACGTGAAATCGTTAAAGACGACCCAGTGTTTGCTCATGGAGGTGACTGGTAGTCTCTCTGCCAAGTACAATTAGCAAAGCTTCAGCAACCGGTAGAAGACGAAGTATTGAGGGGTATAAATGTTCAGTGTTTCTCTGAAGAAGATGAGAAAAACAAAGTTCAAGGTGAGCATCCAACAGCGCTTGATCAGTTGGACCCAGTAAGAAATTATCAGTAATCTCATTTTATACTAATGTTGCACTGCAGTAACAATTAAATTTAATGCAATATCCCCGCTGCCCCCATTCATTCCTCACAAACGCAACACTTTGCTTTATGTCAGCCTAAAGAAATTATTTAAAGCAAACAGGTACAAACACAGCCTTTAACAAGAGGACGCAGATATACCTCTATTGTAGGATGACATTTTGTTTTCGGGCAACGTTACTGAATAATTGAAAACAATATGCCCGAAGGACTATCTGTGTAACGCTTGGAAAACATGTCAAACACATATGTCCACAAGAAGGTTTCTGTGGGTGATGTGACTTTGAGTTTTATGCATCTGTAACTCACCATTAACAGCCTAGTCCCCTGTAGCAAATTTTGGTTATATAAAACTTAAGAAGCAAAAGGCTTTTTGAAGTAACTGTTAAATCATGTCACATCCATACACACAGATGTCTTATATTTTCAAACAGTGCATGTAAGAGTGTCCAGCAAGGACGGAGTAAGGCAGACTGTGGTGTCCCCTCTGTGTTTGTGGCGCAAAGTCCGCGAGGCTTCCTGTCATGGTGTTAGTTACCATAAGAATGGTAGCCATATTCATCACATTTGCATTTGCAATATCCCCGCCTACTCTAGTATCGGGGAGGATGATAACGTCTCCTTTCCTGGGAATGCAGAACATTATCATTTGCATTAAGGAGGTGTTTTTGTCGCTTCTTTCAGTGTCTCCTTTTAATCTAAGCTGGTTTGCTCGGTTTAACACCCTCCACCTACGCTAATAGCACGAGCAATCAGCGGGGTCTTTCCACCGCGGCATCCAGATCATACATTTAGCTTGTAGCCCAGAGGCAGAGCCAGCAGGAAGTAATTTACCTTACCGCCGCATCCATTCCAGATTCAGAAATGATAATCAGTGTTAAGATAGAAAACATTAATATTTTTACATCATTTAAACATCACCCAGAACAACACATTTAGCTGTCAGCTGACTGACGTGCGAGCACGTTCCAATGTCACCGATAGAGGACGACATTGCCTACTAAACATAAATAAAACATTTTATTTTGAGACCTCGTTTGAGATCGGCAATTTAACACAGCATTCGTTCTGAAAAAGGATACAAAACCCACAAACCATAAACTAAACCAAACTGCTGAACTATTATTAAAAATGTCCAGTGGAACTTTTTTTTAAAACAGAAGGCGACCAAATCAAAAATCAATCAAGAATTCAAAAGCGTTCCATTTCATAGTGGGCGTTGCTTAAATTACTCTTAAAGTTTTAAAATAAAGAAACAATAATAATAATAATTATTATTATTATTATAGTCACGTGATCAGAGGGCTACCTATCCTCGTTTACTGAGACAGAGCTGTCCGAAGGTACTGGAGCGGCGTGGGGTGGGCGCGCACCCTCCGGATTAATTGTCGGACGGTGGAGCTGTAATCGCGGACGCGGAGCCCCAAAAGCGCCGGTGATTGGTTAGAGCGGCGGGGCTGGTCCTCCGCTCGCCCAGGCGTCGGATTACATTTGCAGTTTACGCGAGGGGGGAGAAGTCGGCGTCCGGGATGCATAGGAAGCCGCTGCGAGTGCATCGCCGACCGCATCCGCAGCACATGAGGGCGACCGCTCGCCGGGGAAGTGCGCGATAGGATAGTGTGGAACCACCGTCTTCGCACGTCGGACGGGGATCGCAGGCTCTTCTGCCCAGAAGCGCGGCTGTCATCGCACGGCTCGACCCTTGTATTTTTTCCGGAATACGGTAGTTTTGTCCGGACTTGGCGCTCTGGTGATGCACAGGGCACGGCGATTTGAGAGCAATCAGAGCACTGAAATTGCACGACACGGGAATCCTGAAAGATAGCGTTGGATCGTTGCTTTTCCTTCTTATTTTTTTGATGCTGGGTGGGCAAAAGGAATAAAAGATCACCCCGTGGACCATACTTGGGACTTAAGACGAACATTTTTTTTGGGATAGCGTTATCCAGGGATGATATGTGTTTACCAGACTTGACGAAATACATCAACAGGTCGCCGATGCACATATTAAATGTGCCGGCCGAGAAGAGAGATTTTCCGGTGACGGCTATGAGAAAACGCGTTATGTGATACCGATTATTGCTGGAAATCGCCAAAGCGCAACTTGACTAGTGAGTCGGGAGCGCTGACTTCGAACGGGCTCCCGGTGGCTGCGGCAGAACAGGCGACTTATGAAACTTTATGCATTTCACAGGATTGATATTTGGAGACCGGTTGAGATAGGCAGCCGGCCTGCTGAAACGGGACATTATTAAAAAAAGGCGAATTTTGCAGTGCCGCAGTCTGACAGGTACACTTTTTAAAACACCATGACTCGTTTTGCAGTTTAACCAAGGACACGCATCCGAGACGATCGGATTTGTATTCGTAAGGTTGTCGGTAACCTATTTGGCAACGTTGCCAATCCGACAGACTTTTCCAACAGGATTTACCGCTGTTGCTTATCGCTTTTGTTTTAATACTCGATTTCGTTTATCCTTCAATCTTCAGTAAGAATGGCTGGCGTCAGCTGTGGGTGGAAGTATTACCTCTGGATTTTGATTGCTATGTGCAGATCTACGTTACCGCAAGCGAAATCCCTGGAATCGGTTATTTGGAGCTCACAAAATCTCAAGTAAGTACCTTTCCGAAGTGATTTTTGTATACATCAAAATGCATGTTGCGTTCTGCTGTTCTCTATTTCCTCTTTGGACGTTTTAGGAAATCTTCTGTTAGAATGAAGGTTGAAAGGTCGAAATATCAAACGTTTTGCCACAAAAAAAAAAAAAAACTCACACTTAGTATAAACTAGGTTATCATGCGTTATGGCCATGTGGTAGTTACATTATCAGTTGTACTGCAAGGTGCGTTAAAAGCGTTTTTATTCGTTGCGCGTGAAAATCGCGTAATTTATAAAGAAATGGAGCGCAGTGCATCGGCAAATGTTTCAGTCCCAGAAAGAATGGTACTAAGCGAAAATGGAAGGAGATTTTGCGTCACTTGGTATTATTTCAACAATAAAGTCAACTGCCTAACTAAAGTAAAATATTATAACGCGATCATTATTTATAATAATAATAATAATAATAATTATTATTCGTGGCAGTAAGTAATAATAGCAGGTTCATTTAGCAAGCACAGAATAGACGTTTGAATTGTTTTTTTTTTGCAGTGTTGCTGGGTTTTCTAAAAACGCTGGATAATTACAGGTAACCTTCCAAGGCACTTCCTTTAACGGGAGCAGTTGTCATGATTTTTCATAGATTTAGTGTAAGTTCTCCATGGGACAGTGTAATTCGTATTACACACACACGTAAGGGATGAATGAATTGCTTCTAAGCAGCACCAATCTGCACGGCAGGTAGAAAAGATTACAGGCCACGTTTATTACTGGAAATGAAACTGATGTAGTAGATTGATTATCTTTTCGTAACCAGATGAAGCGCTATACCTTGATGGTGATCGGTAAGTGCAGGTTTACTTTACTTTAAAAAAAAGAAAAAAAAAACCTAAACTAAATTTTAGGAAATTTCAATCACCCGTTAATGAATTATTAAGTTGTAATCTCCCTAGTTATTGATTTGGCCCCCATCGGGACTATTTTTTTTTTTATTTTTCATCCAAAAATACATTTTTCGCCTTTTTTTTTGAAGGTCTCCACTTAAGGTGCATTATCCTACAACAAAATTATCCCTTTCGCCTTGTATAAATATGCCAAACTCGTTTTTAGTTACTTCTTTTAGGAATGCATGTATATTCCTGTTGCTTTAGCGTCCTCAGTGGCGTTGTTTGAATAGACATGTAAAAGCCTGCTAAACCCCGGACTTCTGCTGCACAACTGAATACATTTTGTTGACAGACAAGTACTGTCTTTGCATAATACTTTGTTCTTTTTTAGCACCGTCGTGAAAACGGAGCGTTTCTACAGCTATTTGCACTTGCAAAGTTCCTATTGTACTTAGTTTTTGTCATGAGAGAAATTTACAAAGGTACATGCATAATTTATCACAGGCAAACTATATTAAAGCTCCCGCTGTATATTTAAATATTAATTCTTTAATTTAATGAGTGGAAGCAAAACCAAAAGAATATAAAAGTACATTTAAAAGAACACACTTTAGCAGACTGGTCTCTGTTTACTTATTTTTAATTGGTTATACACAATTAAAAATTGAAATCATAGAACCACAGGCCTACAAGTATGTCAGTTTAATTAACTGGAAGTTTCCCTTGATTTTGTTTATACGGTTAGGCCTATGTCAAAATGCCTCAATATCATTCAATATTGCAGGTTTTAGTTGTAGCTTGAACATAGTGATTAATTAATGGCCTTTGTATGTGAAATAGTACTAATGATTTTCTTAAATTATAATTCATAATATATCAAATGGAAGAATCTCTTTCAGAATTAAGAAATCACTTAGTCAGGTAGGTATATATCACTCAGAGTGTCATGGTTTTTGACAAGGCCTTATTGAGACATCAGGTTTTTTTTTTTTTTTTTTTGCTTATTCAGATCTGAGGAGGATGGATGGTGAATTGCTGAGCGCAGGTGTAAAAGCCACTGCTGTTCCCCTTTGCAGCAGTTGGTGGTTGTTTTGTCACGTAAACTCGCGTTTGCTTGTTTATCCCACCAGCTGGTGTTGCTTTGTTCTGCTTATCTGCTGTGCTGAATCCGTAGTAGGGCTGTTTGCCTTAAAGGGGAATCCCACTCAGAAAACCATGCTCCATCACTTCTGTTCACCCATTTAGCATGTCTGGTGGAAACTGTACAACATGCACTTAGAGAAGAGAAGCAACATTGTATTTATATATATAAAAAAATCACCCTTTGACGTCACCAGAGACATTTCGGTTACCGTTTCTGTTGCGTGGAAAACTACACGGCAAAGTACACAGAGAGTAATGATTTATGCTATACGAGTAATCAGTTTGTAAGATCTCACATCTCAATGCTGACTGAACATTTCCCCGCGCATCTTTCACTCCCTGTGGTCATCTTCTTAAAAAGAAAATCCCTGTATTATTATTGATTTTATTTTTCATTTTAAAAAGAGGGGCCCATTGGACATTCTGATTATTTTGTTGATTCCCTTGAATCACTGGTGCTATGAAAAAGCATCACTGTTTGATGGTGAAAGGCTGAGTATAGTATATTACTGCCTGCTACCAGCTGTGATCCAAATGTGAAAATGCTCATTTTATTACCTATGTAAAGGGTTATCGGCAAATAAACACTAAGGAATGCTACATTAGATACCACACTTGGTTACTTAGGTACTACAACGTTCACAACGAAATTGTAGTTAAAAGTTTGCAGTTCTTTAGAGTGATTGAAAATATTATTAATATAATATAGATATATACATATATATCATAAAAATTTACATTAATTTGATTTTTCTACTGCATTCTTGTTCATATTGTTTGAAGTTTATATTAAAATATTTTACTGATGGTTTGTGCAAACAGTATTTAGTAATGTTAGCTATAATCGTTTTTATGGATTCTTTCACCTTTGTGCTTTTAAGCACTGATAATTCTGAACTGTTAATATATTACTGTTTTTCCTCATGGAACGTAATGAATGCAAGTTACATATAAACACATATATCACAGCAAGTATTACGCCGAACACATGGCAAACTACTGTAAGCATTAAAAAAGTTTCCTTTGACGTGATGAAATGTAAAGGATATTGTGATATAGATTGATGTACTTGGTGTACCATTTTGGCTAAAAGTCCTATCGATTATAATCATTTTGACTGAAGTTGATAGTCTAGGATGATAGCATGCACCTACGCTGTTCCAGCACGACACTCATAATAATACCTTTGCACTTTGTAAACAAATAAATTTACTTGCCGAAGAAGTTTAGAAGACAGTCATGGTATTTTTTGCAAAGTTTTCAGGGATTTTTGTTTACTTTTGAATCCTCGGTCAGAGTTTCAGCTTGCGTGTGCACATGTGAGAGTTCTCTTTTAGGCAAAACACACACTCTGTAATTTGCTCATTAGTTCAGATATATATATATATATATATATATATATATATATATATATATCTCTCAATCAATCAGTTGTCTACATGTAAAATATTTTTCCAGTTGTTGAAACGTTCTGCAAATTAAATTGTATGTGTGTATAGGACTTCATGCTGGAAATATATACAAAAAAGTATGGCAAGATGTGTTCAACGCATTCATTTAGTTTATTTTAAATGTAAGTTCTCCAGAAACCAAGTGAACAGACAACACCACTGTCCAGTATAGGAATAAGTTAGGAGTTTATCATTGTCTGCTATACTCTCTGTATGGTCTTCAGTTAAATACTCTGTATGTATAGACATAACGGGTTTTTGAGTAATGCTTTGAAAAAGTTTCCTATTTGTTTTCTGTTTTAAAACACTTAATTTTCTAAATACTCAGTGTTTTACATCTTTATATATAATACTTTTGCGTCAAAGTATTTTATAGTAACTACATATATTATGACTACTTTT
Organism: Gnathonemus echidnorhynchus; assembly: GCA_026776725.1. NCBI lineage: Eukaryota > Metazoa > Chordata > Actinopteri > Osteoglossiformes > Mormyridae > Gnathonemus > Gnathonemus echidnorhynchus. Next base: position 1,273,242 of record JAODJU010000002.1, on the reverse strand, counting down.
CAGATGCAGTTACATGTTTGTGAAAGCACTGTGTTGAAGAAGTCTATACTTAAGGATCCTAAGAATAGAAAACGGAAATGGTTCATAATATGAAAACAGATTGATATCCCTTACTGAAACTCATTTTCTCAAGAGAACCTGAAATGACTAGGAAAAGGGAAATGTGTTTTATTAGACAATGTGATTTTGAAGTTTTGAACTGAATTGAGATCAACTTGAAACCCAGTTCTGTGACTGACTGAAGTCAAAAGAAACTTCAAAATACATCCCCTGAGCTCTTGACATATAAATCGCAATGGAATATACTTGCATTATTTATTTTATATTATTTGCATTTTTAGAAGAAAATCCTATCATGTAGAAAAAGAATCTAGTCTTCATTCTTCGTGATGTTCCGACTGAATGCCATTGTGTTCCTTCCACTTGCAGAAAGCAAAACGGGCAAGAAAAACATTACAGTACTGGAATCTAAACCAAAGGGAGAACAGAAAATTGACTGTCATTAACAATGGATGACCTCATTTTGGATATCGACAAAAACGAAGCTAGCAATGCGTTTTGAAATTAGGGGTGTCGCTGTTCATTTATGATATCAAAGATATCGAACACATTGTTGTTATTACAGCCAGCCTTCTTTGACCTTTTGGGCAGGGTTAGGCACAAATAATCCTGTTGTTATCTCAGACAGCAGATTATTTGCAGAGGCAATTCAAGTTGAAGCAGGGCTCTGACTGTCCTCGTGAATCCCTCAGGTCAACACTTAAAAGGGAATTCCGTCCAAAAATGATAATGCTGATATTTTCCCTATCACTGGAGGGAGGAATTGACCCTGTTTTTTTCCCTCCTAAAAATCTCACTTGCCTAGGCCCATTTTGGGATATATATATATTAGAGCTCTATGGAGAGTAACTTTTATGGGCTTTGCAAAAAAACAGTGTTTTTATAATCTTAGTATCAACACCCACTGCATGTGTTACTAGTTGTCTTTTCTGTATTGAACTTGTAAAATCAACATTCCTATATAATAATAAACAAAAGCTTTGTTTTTTTGTGAATTCTTGACTCTGTGGAAGAGTGGAGGTTAGACTAGATTATGCAAAATACTCTCAGGGAATTGTGGGAACTAACACTTAAGTATAGTGATCTGTTAGCCAGGAAACAACCACAGGATTGTTCGTTTTGTAACGACCCAGTGTTTCACGTCGGATTTTGCACGAAGAGCAGGGTATAACCTGGGGGAATTGTTGCGGATTTTTCCCTTAACTTACCGCGCAGGCAAATTCTGCTGACGTACTTGTTGGAAGTAAGCGTGTCCCATCATGAGTCTTATTGAAAAGAGTAATTACCTTCTATGCATCATTAGCAAACGCTGCAAATGCTTCACTTATGTCTGAAAAAAAGAGAGGGAAGCAGCCGTCAGAGATTTTATTGCGAATTGAAGTGTCAGTGCTAATCGTTTCGCTCTGCTTATATGTTGCATGTATTGGCCTGTACCTTATAAAATGTGCAAGGGAAGCAAATGCGCTCAGATTCTCAAAATACGTGACCCTGTAGTTGGACTGCAAAGATTATTATTATTATTATTGTTATTGTCATAATGTGTTTGTGCAATGTGCAGTATATCATAAGTGTTGTGATTCCAGAATCATTTGGTAATTAGAGTACTGATTGTGGTTAATAATTAATAATTTAGCGTGTTTATGCTCTGCCTAAAGTAGAGGGTAGCGTACTGTGTAGGGGGTGACTGAAGAATCTTGACATTGGTAATAACGGAAACGTTTAGCCCGTTCAGCGCTGGGGGGGCATGTCCACTCATCACTCAATTTCGGCCGCTGAAACTCATGAGACAAAGCCGGGCATCGTGGAAAGAAAACAGCGGCGATTTCCGAGGATGAAGAATTCATAACAGAAAAATAGGTGCTGCTATGTGACTGATCGCTTCAGCTGCACCTCACATTTAGCTGGTCACAAGTTAGCATCACCATGAATACACATTTGTATTTTCATTGGACCTATGGTGCAAATGAATTCTTTTCTCATATGCCTTGTAAAGGTAATAAGACGGATGGCAGAATGCTTTAGAGGCGACATTTATAGCTGTACTTAGATAATTTGTCCTAATAAGAGGATTATGACTAACGTTTTTTTAAAAGTAGTGCATGCTTTCTGACGTTTTGGGAGCTAAAAAGCTAAAAAAAAAAAAAAAAAAAAGCAATAACTTGGAATATAGTGCATGACAAATGATTGAATATATATATAAAATCTGAAAGCACCGGTAGCATTAGTCACTTGAATAAAGGGTTTTGCAGACCATATTATAATATTGTATATATTGACATTATGTAATTATGAACAGCAGGTAATTGTTAAATTTAAAGTCAAGATGGTACATCTAGAATATGTAAATACTTAAACATATACTTTATTTAGAATTAGACTTATTTAGGGGTAATGTACTTTTTTTGACAAAGCGTGTCTTTAAGTATAAGTGGCCTTAGAGGTCTGATGCATTACTATAATAAATGCATTTCTATAATAAACAAAAAGGGTGGAACACATTAGGGAATAAACTTCGTTACACTTGAAGTGCTGCACAAAGCTATTAAAAAATTATATATTGCAATAAATTATACCAAACAATTATGCTCTTGTTTGTGATGGTTTACTTAAGATGTGAGTACAGTTTAGTTTTTTTGTAATCGAGATACTTTTGAGTAACGGTAATGTGCTGTAACTCACGATTAGTGTTCAGTGGGTGGGGTTTAGAGACTGCTATGAAACAAAAAGCCTTTATACCGTTAAGTGGAATTGACAAAATTGCTGTGCAAAATATGTGTGGGTTCTTTTTTGGATTTTCACAAGCTACTAGTGGGAAACGTCCTATATTAGCCAGGCAAACTCAGCCGTTCTAGGCCAAGGAAAATACAGCATAATGAAACGCAAACATACCCAGTCCCACATTTCTGGAGGAAACACAGTGGGGAACATGGTGCGTTTCTGCGAGCTTCTTGGAGAGTTTTTTGGTCATTGTTTCTTGTTAAACGTGATGTTTATATGATTCATATTTTTGTGTTCAGGGCGTAGATTATAGGAGCTCACTGACAGGTAGAATTGTTCTTCTACGTGAATAAATCCAGCAGATTGAAACAATTATATGGAGAAAAACGGCTAATCAGCTTAAACTGCACTTTTTTTGTATTTGTTTGATTAAAAATGTTATGGACACACATACCTAATGCAGTTCATTAGTCATGCATCAGACAGGCCACTGCCTCAGGTTTTCAACATGAGAGAAAGAAAAGAATCAAATAAACTGAGCCAGTTGTGTGTCAGTATGGTTATTTGAATATTTAGATTTTGTGATAAAGGCTCATTCTAGTCATGAGAAATACTCTGAATCCAGTATTTAATCATTTAAGAAAAAGGAAGGGGAAAAATGTTTATGTTCATTTATATTCAGTTATTTTCTTGATAAATAAATTGGTAATAATACAAAAAATGAACTCTCATCTCATGTGATTGTAAAATTCATGAGTTTCTATTTATGCAAGAACATGCACTGAAACCCAAACTTGGTGTTTCCCTACTGTATTGAAATTGAAATTTGACCTTTACTAGTCACCATAAAACTCATTGTTTTTAGCCTGAAATTCATTCTGCAGCAGAATAGTTTCATTGAATTATTCTTTCAGGCATAAATCAATCCTTTTTAGTAATGTTTACCCATGCGTCTTTTCAAATTATATATTTTTTTGCATGGAGAAATTGTTTTTGCAGTTTTTCATGTTAAAATACTAGTAACTAAGAACAATTTTGGTTTTTGTGTATTGAAAAGTTATAACGGAGGGTCGTAACATCTGAAATTGTTTCCATCTACTAATAAAAAAAAATAATGGCACAAAAATTAAGGGTCAAGTTATAAAATATTTAGAGCTTTCCTGTTAGCGTAAGACATTCTTTTTACCGCTACATAAAATGTGATCTTTTTTAATTGAAGAAGATAAACTTTCGTCATGATGTTTTTTTTTTTTATTATTAACATGGTCTGTGTTTGTTGTTAAGTTGCTTTGAATGACATTCATTTGGTCTTATGAGGAATTAGGGAAATGCAGACCCCAGGTTTTTAGCCGGACCAAACGTGGCCTGTTAGGTGCAATGCATGCAAAGAACAACAGATGTTAGATTTCAAAGGGAAAGGTCAAACAAACGCCAGTGACTGCCATCGGCTTGGCTGTATAGGGGAGAAGGTTGTGCAATGCCTGTGCATAATTCTGAAGTATGTTTCGGCATTACATCACGCCTTCTCCCCCAGCGTGTTTTGTTCAAAAAACAGTCTGTGCTCTGTCAAGAAGGGGGTTCACTCCTGTGTCATTTTATTAGCATGTCAGCTGTGCTTCGTGACTTGGTTTGCTTGGCTACGGCTAGCGCTGTTATAATTTTCAACGAAGGATGCCTGTGCTATTACAAGTAAGAAGCAAAGCAGCTCTATCGTAGCATTTGGGGCTAAAATGCTGAATGCTTGAAATAAAACACGGCTGGACTTTCCTATGTTTTTTTCCCCCTCGCCTCCCTCTTGTCTGTGGTCCGTTCGGTCATGGGATCCACGACAGCGAGCTGGAAGGAGGCGCAACGCGGAATGGATAAGGGGCACGTCGAAGATTCGGTTCCGGAATCGGGTTCCAAGGTTCGTTGCGCTTACCTCTGTAACTCACAAGCCAATGGTTAGTTAGCAGGGAAAAAAGGAAGTTTAATGTAAGGATAAAAAAAGAGAAAAAGCAAACAGAGGACTCAAATGTCGTGCGATTGTTCCTCTGTGCTCTGGCTTATGAAACGGGTTGTGGAACGGAAGGATCTGACAGCCATTCCAAAACCAATTAGAACTCACTTTTCAGCATAGATCTAATTGAATAGATGATACCCTTCCTGCTGGGCTGACTCCTCAGTAAGTATGTCACTGCACCAGATGGACTCTCACTTACAATTCTCATTATTAATTATGAAACAGCTCTAATCCATCCAGCGCATAAATACGGGAGAAATGGAAACCATTAGGGGCGCTTAGAAATAGCAACACACGGTCGTTGGGATTTTGATGAGCTGAAGCAGCAAGGCAAACTACCCCCCCCTCACCCAACCCCCTAACCC
>JAODJU010000002.1:1254906-1267988 GCA_026776725.1 Gnathonemus echidnorhynchus | reverse complement strand
AATTTGCTGCGGGTGGGAGGTTAGCCTCTGTAGCGGCCCTGAGCTAACAGGAGCACCCCCCCCCCTGCTCTCCCCCCCAGCGGCTTTCCTCGCTTGCCCCCGCTAACCCATTTCTGCCGGGCGCTCGAAGGCACCCTCTAGCCGTTGCTATGCTAATGCCCGACATTAAAGGTTCCCCCGGCCCCGTCGCGGCGGGCGAAGAAAGGGCCGGATTAAAAGTCACGCTGTTAACGGCGCGGCTCAGCGCCTGAGGATCGGCGGGGCTCAAACCGCCGCGCGACGTGGCAGCTGTGACGAGCCTCTCAATGGCAGCTCTCCGGGAAGCCGCGACTGATCCATGCGTTCTCTTTCACTCTTTGACAAGTCTGAAAATCAAGTTGCGCACCAGCCCAAGAAAACCTCACCTCACAGAAGCCCCCCCCTCCCTTTTTTCACCCTGCTCCGAGAAATCTGTGCTTTACTCAACCAACTCTCAAAGTCTTTAAACTTTCCCTGCGTATCATATAAATCTAAGTGATATGTTCTGTCATTACTGAATGTATAGCTAGATTTCCTTTTGCACAGCGGTCTGTTACTGTGATTATTAAAAACTATGGTTTTTATTAATGTTCATAGACAGTGATATACACACTGAATTTTGACTTAATGCTTTCCATACCAAATTACAGCTAAATGATGGAAAATATAACTTAAAAGAAAAAAAAGATTTAGCATTGGGGAGCTATGTTCATTCTTAGTTCTACAGTAGTAACATTTGTCTCGCAGCAGAACTATGTGGGAAAGAGCCAGAAATTTTATGGCCTATAACTGAATTATTTTGATTGCCTGGTTGATTGATGGAGTCAAATGTTCATATTTCCCCTATTGTCTGAAACGTCTCCGCGAGAGAAAAGGAGAACGGTGAAAGACATCAGGAAGACAATGAGACCCAGCGATCAGCCATTATTCTCAGAAACAAAAGTTTGTGCCAGAAAAATGCTGCGAGCGTCGCAAGGTTAAGGTTCAGGGAAACAGTGTGCAATATCCCACTCTGCCAGCCGTGCCTGTAGTCTTACATCGGCAGAGTCCTTAGAGTTTTTTTTTAAGCGACATTCTGAAGATGGCATCCCGGGAGGTGGTCTGAGGATTTTCTACCGGAGTCTGGCAGGGGAAACTTACAGTGCAGGTGTCCACCACTTCGCCTCCTGACACTGCAGTCGAGCCGATGCCAGCAGTACTTTTCCCAGGAGAGCACACCTTATGTCTTTTATAGTGTCAGACAGTAAAAAAGAGCACTCTTTTTGAACTTGAGATGCACTCCTTTTCTTTTAGAATGCACCCTCAGCTTAATTTATGCGCAGTGTTTAAATGCACGTCCGCGGTGATGTAAATAAACAACACGGATGTAAATAAAGACCGCATCTGACGGACAAATCTCATATTAGCTGGGGAGGGGGGCATCGGGAGGAAAGATGCTGAAGGATGGCATGCAGCACTAGAGCTGCAGGGGCTCAGATTCAGCCAGTAACCTCTCCAGGGTTGGGCCTTCAGCTTTTCATCTCGGAGGTTTATGGTTCCTAAGCTCAGCTATTGCTGTGGAATTTCTGAGGCACCGATGTACCTTGTCCAGTTCAGTTGAGGGTCCCTGAAAGTGGGCTAGAATAAAAACTAAAAAATTGGATGTTGCAATGTGTTTATTTTATTCTATTTTATGTTTTTTTTTTTTTTCGTTGAATCCTCACATGCACTCTGACACTCTTCTTTATATTACGAGCTCATAGGCGGAGTCCTGGGAAGTCAGGGGTAAACAAAAACAGACCTTCTAACCTGTACGAAAATACTGCCTGATCTATAATTAATTCACTGTAATTAAGTTAGTAAATGAATTTGTCTCTTTTTCTGGCCCATAAGCGAGGAAGTATTTATCTAAAATATGCTTAGACAAAGAATCGCATGACACAAGTCCTTGTAATAACATTTGGTTATAGTGTCGAGAGCTTTTGCAATGTGTTCACTGCCGCTATTCTTTACTATCGCAGATGTAGGTCATTACAAATACGGCTCGAATCCAACTGGAGTCTATGTGAGGCATATTTGTTCTGGTATGGGGCGCTATCACATGCTGTAAGATGAGCAACCTCTGTGCACCTGGGTAGACTGAAGGCCAGGACATACCAGTGGAGGTAACTGAAGAGCAGTTGGGTTTTTTTTTTCCCATAACGAGAGATTGATTTACCCTCTGAAGATGGTAAGGCTGTAATTAATTGTTTTTTTTTTTTTTGAAAAAAAAAAAAAAAAAAAAAAAACGCTTTAATGTATTTATTTGTGGAGCAATATTGGGCACTCTTGTCATTTCCGGCCGAAAGGGTCTTAATACTTGATAAATTTCCCTTGTGTTCCAATTTGATTTCAGACCTTCATTAATCTTCAGCAAGTCAAGAGGCATACCCTTTGGGATACCTGCTTTGGCTTACCCTCATTATCTCTGAATCTTATCTGTTTTTAATATACACGGCCTGTTATGAAATGAATCCTGTGGTTCTATTCCGTTGGCGGTGCAATTGGATCCAGTTCTCCGCTTACCTTCATAACCTTTGCATAAAACCTGAGACCTGATCCGGAACCTTCTGTGTTTCAGCCCTGGAGGTCAGAGCAAACAGCCCACTTTTCCATATTTCCGCTTTTCTTTTAGAATCAGTGTTTCGTGCTGCACGTTCTGTATGTTGGTAATATAATAACATTTCTTTTATATACAGGGGTGGTGCAGTGGTCGGCACTGTTCCCTCACACCTCTGGGACCCGGGTTCGAGTCTCCGCCGTGGCTCCATGTGTGTGGAGTTTGCATGTTCTCCCTGTATTGTCGTGGGGTTTCCTCTGGGTACTCCAGTTTCCCCCCCCAGTCCAAAGACATGCTAAGATAAATTGGAGTTTGCCTAATAGCCCATTGGTGTGACTGCCCAGAAATGTGTCAGGGTGCCCTGTGATGGAGCCCCCTCCTGGATTTTTCCTTGCCTTGCGCCCATAGCTTCTTGGATAGGCTGTAGCCCCCCCCCCCCCCCAATAAGACAATCGGATACAAAAGATGGATGGATATATATTGTTACTGGTGAATGAATTGTCACTGGGCAATGGAAGCTCAGCCTAGCTGCACTTAGGTGTAGTTGACTCCTTGGCAGCTGTGTGTTTGTAATATGCTATTTGCCTCAATTTGGACAAAAGCCTCCACCAAGTAAATACAAGTGAATGTGAATTTGACAGTTTCCGTTAGCTGCAAGCTCCACAGATGAAAAGCCAGTAGACCCGGTGTGACAGAAAATGCTAACAAGGAAAAGAAAAAGTGTCTTCATTGTCATCGACTAGTGTGTGGTAAATGGGTACAATAAGCACCATGGTATAGATAGTTGAGCTGCGGTGCAGGTTGCGCCAGCTGAGCAGTAAGCGAGCTCAGCCTCACACAGATTGCTCTTGCCATTGCCTGAAACACTTCTTTCATCCATATTTTAGTTGTGTACTTGGAACATCGACCATTTTCAGCAGAGGACTGTTGGTTAAAAACATGGCACAGTCAGGAAGGATTTAGCTCAGAAGAAATGAGGACTTTTCCTCAGGATCTTTTCAGCTCAGATTCAGTCACCATCTTTTGAGTTCAGACATCTAGTAAATCAGCCTGCAGGAAGACCTGAGAGGCCTGGAGGTCACACTCTGCAATGACCTTAGATTCTTTTACTTTTCGGAAGATTCCTTTTCTCCTTTTAACTTTATCAGGATTTTCAAACTGAGATAATTAATGCATAAGTCAGGGCAGCTTGTGTTAAAAATGAATTCCTGACGCACAGCGTTGGCACGTGTGCAAACCTAAGACCCACGGTAACATCATCGTCTAAGTTGTGCGAAAGCTGATTTATCAGAGCCGTGAATATTTCTGACACTGCTACGCTGATGTTGTCCGAGACATTTTAGTGTTACTAATCTGGTGGTCTTGCAGAACAGATAAACAGTCTAACGTGGAAGTTAGTTAATTATTGCTAGTCAACTGATGTGTGTCGCTATCTTTGACTTGACCCTGTGTAAAGTTGCCAGTTGGTTTGATTTTTGCTTGATTGTCACCTTGGTTTGTGATGTAACATACTCCTATTGAGTGAATAAATGACATGAAAAGGACTCTTTAGTTAATCTAAGTGTATTAAAATGCCCTTTATCTGTGAATACCTTTCGCATTCCAGTTTGTTCATGCATGGGCTCATAAAGGCATTCTTTCAGAATGCATCAGGGGTGAGTGTGGCGATATGTTATTGTAGAACCCCCTCCCACCCCCCCCGGGGTGCAGACTAAAGCCTTCTAAACATCTGTGAGGGACTTTTCTCCCCCCTCAGTTTCTGACCATTCACTGTATCAAAGCGTGGCCATCGCTAACAATTCAAATCCGTTTGCAAGAACGTCTCCTGAAGAGGACTTTGGGCGAGAGGTCGCCTGGATTCCTTTCAGTCCCATTTGTTAATACCTATAAATGTGCAATGTGTGCGATGACTCCAAATATCTGTCCAATTTATCGATCACATCTATGCATTCTGCTTGTTTATAGTCCATTTGTTTCTAGGTCAACAAAATAGCATCGACAGGCATCATTATACACAGGTGGCTTAATGCTATATTTTTACGAGATTTGCTCTTAACTGAAAACAGTGATTTTGCGACATAAACATGAACTATCTACTTTGACACAGTGAGTGCTTGGCCCAAACTGTAGTGGTAATGGCAGCCTTCGGCATAGTGGTTAGGGAAGTAGACCAGAAAACTACAGGTTGAAAAATGTTGAAAAGGTAGTTGTACGGTTTTATTTTTAAACATGGTGTTGAACATGCATGCTCTGCTTCAGAAATAGGTAGCAGCGTAAGCTTTGCACGGGCATCAGTGGGGCCCAGGCACTCGACAGGGGGCTTTGAATATGTAAAATAATATGTAAAGATCGGGAGGGCTAAAATTTCTTGGTTCACCTCTGGAGCTGCGTCATCTGTAATTTAAAAATAAGGGCAGCGGTTAATTAACTGTAGGATTTGTATCACCACATTGGGGTCTATTTTTTATTAGAAAATATACCTTTTGAAACACCTTTGTTCACTGCAAATAATTTTGGAAATGGACTTAATCACTTTGTAGGTTTTTTTCAGATTTTATTTCCCGGCCTTTCTGCATGCATTGCATTTATATCATATGATTTGATCAGATTTTGTGCGAGACGTTTTTATGACCTTGTATCGTGCACAAGCATATATTAAGTACCTGTATGCTTTTGTGCATTTCCTTTGACTTTTCAGTTTTTAAAAAAAAAAAAAAAAAAAAGTTTCATTGCCTTACTTCAGTATACGAAAAAGCAGGCAATATTAATGGGCAGCAAATCCATGATAAGGACCCTTACTGCTCACGGCTGGACCTCACTTTCGGGTTTTTTTCCCCCCTCTGCAGAGGGCAATGGTCTAACTGTGAAACACGTAGTTTGACCAGGTCCTCACATTAGGGACATAAAAACGATTCCTGTCACAAGAAGGAAAAGGAAAGTCAGAAAATAATTGGATCTGACTACATTTTAGAAGCTAATAAAAACAGGACCTGTTCAAAAGCGATCCGCGGGCCGCTGGGCCGCAAGACGCGCAGGGCACGCTGTGAAGGCCGGCTCCTGTGATGTGGTTTCAAAGGCTAAATATTATGGTTGTGGGATTCTCTGCATTTGGCGTTCAGTCTTCTTCAGACACAGTGGCCACTCTGTGTTCTGGTCAAGTGGGCTGAAATTAATGCGCGTCGCAAAGTCACATTGCGAGGCGCTGGGCGGGCAGCTGTTTGCCACAAAAGGGAAGGCAGCGGCCGAGCGAGAGAGTCTCAGGTGTCAAGCCTGGCCAGACTTCAGGAAGATTAAGGTCAAGTATCAGTTGCAGATGGCATTAATAGTGATGATGTAGCAGGACTAATAGCTCTCTAAGCTTTTCTCCGGCTGTCGCCACAAAGCAGAAAAAAGCACATGTTATGAAAGTGTTGTAGTGAAGAATTAAATAATACAGCATATGCAACAATAAACTGTCTGGGGGGATAAAATGATTGGAAGAAAAAAAATAATCTGTATTGTTTTCGCCAGGTTTCAGCGGTTCCCACTCTGTCATTGGGTGTAATTGACATCCCACATGATGTGTGAGAGCTGAGCAATTACTGCTCTGTCGCTTGGATTTACGTGTAAACATGATTTAGTATGGATTTTAATGACTTTGCACCATGCCCATGAAGAAAAAAAAAAACAATAGCTACACAGTCTGCCCGGTTTACAGAAGTAATACACCAATGCATAGATACGACACATAGGGTCTTGTTTGTTTACGTTAAGTCCTTTGCATTAGCTAAAGAAATCACCTCATCAGACAGAAAATATGATGTTATTACCTACTAGACCTTGTGTTGACATGCTTTATACCAACTTACCAGGAACGTCAATGTCATCTATTTCTATTAAAGTCGGCCATTTTTGTATCGATTGTATCTAGTCAGTGATGCTTTCTAAAACACTTATATTAAATTGAATTTTGCTTACAGTAAAAATCTATAGATACCAAGTTGGCGCACGTCAAGGAACTACTATGTAGACGAGCAAAGTTTTCTTTGCTACTTCTTTATTACGACTGACACATTTCAGTTTTTCCATAACTCAAATTTACATAAAAGGAATATATATATATATATATATATATATTCTTTTTACATGCACATGCACATACACACACACACACACACACACACGTTAAAGCTGATTACTGAATAACGAAGGCCCTTGAATTCTGGCTTCTTTGAGATTTCAGTTTTGCCTCAAGTTCATTTCTACTCCACCTGACCTGCGGACATGATGAGCTGCAAAGGTCAACGCTTTCAAAAAGTTGCTCCAGCCTTGTACTCTGTGACCGGGTGACCTCTGCACGAAGGGGGGAGGTGATATTTGCATTCTATATCGAGGGGGCCGGCCCCGTCTTTGTAGTTAACGACAAACCTTCTCGGCAACAAAGCAGAGCTAACATGTTTGCTCATATTCTCAGAAGACAGAAGGAGCATGCTGCAAGCAGACAGTAGCCATGCATTTTTTTTTCCCAGCTCACAGTAAATGATGGCTGTTCACCAAATGCGAAAGACACCCTTCAACTGTATGATAAACATCCGTGAAGTAAATATGCCATTTTCTTCAGCGTAGGACTGTAAGGTTATGGAACTGTCTGAAGGAATTACTGGCTATACATTCAGTTCAGTTGTTTTTTCCGCAATGGTGCCAGTTTTCCTGTTATTTGCAAGACTTAACATAATATTGAAGAAATCCTGAGATTTTAAAGTTCGTCTTTTTGAACAATAAATACACATTATTATGTCGTTAGTATCTGATCCAGGATAATGCATTTTTAGCATATTTTCACTGCGGCGTTGACACAAGGAGGAAGAAATGCGCCGCTCACATGATATATTTTAATAAGGCTAATCTCAACATACCAGCTTTGACTTTAGTATTCTTTTCACACAACAACACGTTCTGTCCATAGCAAGGCAGTAACACTGAAGAAGCTAAGGGAGAACAGTTGGGCTTGCATATAAATTTGCACTGACATTTGGTATGTATTTTTAGACGTTTATGTGCCCTTTAGGTTATGCCAAGAATATTGGTCTCTTGGAATAAAAGAATGATTGCACTTGCGATTTAAATTGGCTTAATATTTCTTACCTGTTATGTACTCAAGCTACCTAGAGACTTAATGGCAGTACAATTTTTTTTTGTTCATGCGACAACTGGTAGTGAGCTCTGAATGCTTACTTGTTTAAAACCATAAATAATATTGTGTATGGTTACTTAGCCATAAGAAAAACTAGGTGTTTTAATCTTGCAGCCTAAATTATAAGCATTAATTAAATTAATTTGTTTTAACCAGTCTAATGTGGACATCCATAACTTTCAAAATTTGTAGTATTTTAATCTTCACTGTAATTTGCAGTAGAATATTTCAAGTGGACCAGCCCACTCCTTTTCCCAATGCAGTTGAGCTGTTTTTTATCGTTTAGAGATGTCTGGGCACTCTGTATAATCTGATGACTACTGTTTTGCATCTTGAGAACACGTGTTGCCACTTTCCTTTTTGTGTCAGAGCTTTAAAGGGTTAATTAATATGTTTTCTTTAGATATTCATCATATTCTTGTAACAATAGTTTACTTGTTAGTAGAGAGTCACACCCAGTCGTCCTCCTTTTGTCCCCTAGGTTTAATAAGCTCAAGATACCTGATTTCAGACACGATGATTCACCTTGACTTCTCTAACAGCTACATTAATACCTAATTTGTGACCCTTTGTGTAGCAGAACTGGTATCTGATATGCCAGGCCAAATACTTCATACGTTTATTTTTATACTCCGTACAAGCTAAAGGTACCGGCTGTTTTTTGTAAGGAAGCTAAACATCTGTGCATCATTCTAAGATTATGAGATTTTCCTGCTGTCCCAGCCGTCTTGAATTTTCACTGCTATTGTATATCACTGAGCTACTTTAAACTGGATTTTATACCATGAGAACAGTCTACTTTGCCTTCAAGCAAAAAAAAAAAACAGAAAATACAGTTTAAAAAAAACCCATCTTCTAAGAATCCAAGTTATTCATCAGATGTTCTGTACTGACATGGTTGTTACACAATTGTCTTTTAAGGACTTTTTCCTCTGAGCACTTTTTCCCTTTATTTCAGCCTTGTACGATTTTTAAATGTCAAATAAATAAATTATGTTGATGGATGTATGAACTGTTTATAGCCAGCGGTGTGAAAAAAGAAAAAGAAAAACAAGTAATTACCTTAGGAGAAGAGGCAAGCTCTTTTTGGTCTTTTACAGAGTCAGTTTCCAGGAACAGTGATATTAATTTTCCATTACTGATCTATACCATCACTGGGGGAATTGTTAAGCTTTCCACCATTGAGGACCAATTAAAGACAACGAAAGGCTCCAACTCTACAAAGGACATTATCAATGAGCCGTACTCACTTATTCTTATCCTGAGCAATTTCAGAGCAGCTGGGTGAAATTGAGGCAACAGAGAGTTAATTGAATATTCATGATTACATTAATGAAGTTTGGATTAAATGCTACTTGGCAGCCAAAGCAGTCTTTACATGGAAACAACAAACCATTTCCAATCAATTACACTCATCAACAGCTCCAAACTGAATGAGCTTAAGTTTCTCAAAGCTGTTTTTCCATAACTCAAAAATAAGTCGAGACTCTTGGTTTAACAAGTTGTTAAAAAAACATTTGTCAGAAGTCTTACGTTATACTTGGAGTTATTGTGTGCTGCTTCAAAATCTTAGCAACACCTGAACTAACCTCAGCCTTTTCCCCACTTTTTCTACCTTTCTTGGTAATTCAAGTATCTTTTCTGTGCCAAACTTATGCTAAAACTCCGCATTTTAAAGACTCACAAAAACAGCAATAAAGCTTCTTCATGCAAGTTAAGGCACCAAACAATTTTTTCAGATTTAATTGCAGCATTACGGCAACTTAGAACTGCCAGTACATTTTAAACATAGGTTACGATTATCAATAAATTTTCCTTCTCATCAATCTTCTACGCGGGAGAAGGTAGACACACCTTGTATTGATATAACAATTACGACACAGTAAAAGTTCTGACAAGCCTCCTTGATATTTGCTGTTTTATTGAGTTGCGGATTTTTTTTATTTATTTGTTAACATCATTGCCTAGAAGCTAGGGCTTGGAAGGGAGATGTCATTGTGGCTATTAGATCACAAATCGGGGGTCGGTTTTTGACAAAGTGCTGGTTGGCTCGGCCCGGCTGGTGAAACGCTTCTTGTTTTTCCCTTTGTTGGTTATGTGTCTGGGCTAATGTGAAGCAGGATTTATGAGTTATCTTTATATGTGCTTGGGTATCAGTGCCATGCTTAACGCTATGGGAATTGGCCTGAGGTCGTGTGTGTGTTCAGGAGAGTTATTACCTGCTTGGACATGCCTGAAGGCTGGCAGGCAAAAAGAAGAAAATATCTCGCTATCCTTCATTGATGCAGCACATTAATTTTACCCAGCTGAAAACCCGATTTTTTTTTTTAATAGAAGACGTGTCTTGTAATACACGGAAGTCTGCCTGTATTTTTCTATAATGGAGATGCTAATGCCTCAGAAGTTAAGTGCGATGTCTTAGCTAGCATTGTTTGTATTTCAAGGAAGGCCTTATGTGCTGCTCTGAAGTTAGTTAACTGTAACAATTGTTTAGCAGTAATATAAAAACATGTTGTCATTTGTTCTGTTCTCTCCATCTCCTGATTTTTTTTATGATATCGATGTTTTTGATTTTGTTAGTAACAAAGTAAAAAAAAATAAACTTTGTATGCATATAGACTGTAGCATATCATTAGCTAAACATTTTTTTAAAAGCCTCAAACTCTAGCAGAACATGTTGCAATGATTACAGACCAACACACACAGCTCTTCTCCAAATCCAATTGTGGGTAATGTGTTGGAATGCCTAACCCTCTTGTAAATGAAAATCTTGAATCGATTTCTTTTTTTGTTTTTTCCCTGTGCACTCAACAGTGCAAAGTCCAGGAGCTGAGAGTCCTGTGAAAATCACAAGTCCTGGGTTAAAAAAAAAAAATAATGAATAGCAGCTATTTTTGTTATCAGTGATGCGCTTGAAGAGTATGTGGAAATAAATCAGCTGAATGAATGGATCGAAGGCTTAACTTTATCTGCGTTATATCTGGCTGAATCATGTTATTATTTTCAAAGGGAGAAAGTGATGAGGGTAGTGGTCACTGGAGTAACTTTGTTGTATTCGCTCCAAGGTCACTGGAGTAACTTTGTTGTATTCGCTCCAAGGTCACTGGAGTAACTTTGTTGTATTCCCTCCAAAATGTTAGGGAACAGACTGATCAGCTATATTTCCTCCACCCACATACCCCCCTCATTCCTTCCACGTTGGCAGTCATTATCAGGACTGTATTTATATTTATAACAATAAATTAAATAATGTGAAGGAATGACACTGTAAAGTCATATCTTATATCTTCGAGCTGAAAACCAGCCTCTTGCTTGAAATTGTGAGTTATGGTTTAAACACGAACAGTAAATGTATACCTTGGATAAGTAAGAACAAATGGAATTTGTCTCATGCATGTATGTCGACGTCACTGTTACATATTGCGAAAACGAGTGGCTACTTCTGAAACCAGCCCCACGACATGCCAGCAAACTTTCCTGCGATTCGCTGCGGCTGCACTCTTGCGATTTCTTTTCCTCTTACCGACGCAATTTAGGAAAATTACTTTCTTGTGTGGCGAAAATGCAGGGCGTTTTTTTTTTATTGCATAATCTACGTCGGCCCTGGGCAGGAGCATCCTCATTAAGAGCATGTATTACTCTTGGGAAATGGGAGCCAAGGGAAATCTAGTGAAGGATCTTCATCTTTTCCTCCTCTCCAAATCCCCCTGGCATCCAACAGGTTTTCAGCACAGAGTGGCCCTTGGCCGCGTTCGGCCCAGGCTCGGCTGCCACAAGGGCCCGGGCTTAGAGCTGGAATCTTCAGCAGACCACGAAGAGTCCATCTGTGGGCGCGTTTCTCCCAGGATGGAAAGCAGCCGCCTTGGACGCGCTGCTCTTAGAGGGAGGAACGCGAAGAAGAAAGGGCCCCTCTGTCCCTACAGTTTACAGAGCTGCTTGCGGCGATATGGATCCCGCTTGAATCCCACCCAGATTCCTCTTCCAGCTATAATTTTTCTCTCTTTCAAAGCTCCTTTGAGAATAAGTGAAAGTTAAGAGTGCAGCACTCCTGGGCAGTGTACCATGTGAACTGATAGCGTGGTGCTCGCTGCTGTCACAGCAACAGACTTCCTGTCTTGGTCGCTCCCTCTCTGCATATCGCTGGCTGGACTTCTTGGTGGAGTTTGGGATTTAGCGACCGAGGCGTCTGTTGAAGCGAAATATGTAATTTGTCTTTTGTGGCGTGGGAAGCCTCAGATGCACTCGTGGTAGGGAAGATGCTCAGTAAGCTTTCTTTTTGGGACTGTTTAGTCATGCGGGATGTGATTTTCTCAGCATATATACATTATATACATGTTTTGCAGAATCTCACAGATGTATTTCTGGATCTGTGTGATGAGTTTTGTGTGTTTTTGATACAAACTGTGTTAAGATGAATCGGATGTACTTCTATACCAGAAAAGGTTTTGTTACCATGTAACCTTACCTTTTGTAATGGATGCCGTTCCTAATGGTTTTTTTTGTTCAAGAGTAAATCTATAGTGCAGCTACATATGTTCAGTTGTAAATATATAGCTGTGTAATGCTATGTGTTACTTTCTTGCACCTCCATTATAAACTGTCAGATCCATGTATTCATGAAGATTAACTTGCTGTGATGGACAATTTCGACATGCCTCGATTATTCTTCAGACAGATATTAATTGCAGGAACATGTTTGGATCTTTTAAAAACTGCTTTTGTTGTAAATATGCCAAACCAACAGATTAGATTACATCTACGGTTCTATAGATTACAGAATCATCATAAATAATTAATGATAATTACTGTTGTTGCCTAAGGACTTACACCAAATGGAGTCTCAATATATAAGATGCATTTGATGTCGTTATTATTATAATAATAATAATAATAATAATAATAATAATAATAATAATAATAATAATATTATTCAGGCCGATGTATATAGCCGTTTATTAGCAAATAAAATGTTCTATAATTTCTTCATTCCCTCTCCTTTTAGTTGACGCAGTTTATGATGATGATGATTATTATTTATTCATTGGTTATCAATGTGTTTGTCAGGGGATGGTCCTCCGCTTACAAAACAGCCCTTTGAATATTTCCTTAACTCACTGCCAGCATGGGGCCCATTGAGGGAGATATGAATGGTGACAGTTGAAGGGCCCAAGCGGACCGAGCCCGGCGCTCCAGTCTGCCAGCACTCCCTGCCGTTCCATTGTATCACTCCTCCAGCACATGGATATTTTGGGTTGAGGGGGGATACCAAATCATGTGCTTATATTCTTTCTTGGAATGCATAAGGGGAGGTGT
>JAODJU010000002.1:1241425-1254665 GCA_026776725.1 Gnathonemus echidnorhynchus | reverse complement strand
CTGTGTATTGCCCCCTACTCCCCAATTTTTTGGCCATGTGTTGTGCTAGAAATGGAGGAATTCATAAACTGCAGTAAAGCTTGACTGTGAAGTTAATCAGGGCTTACTTTCAGGGCGAGCGGGCATTTAATTGCAATAATTATGGAATATAGGCAGGCTTTTCAGGTCACTTATATAATTTAAATAATTATGATTCTAGCTCCTATGAACACATAACTGCTGTCAAGTGCAGATTCGGGATTTTGAAAGAGTAAATGGTTCACATATGCTATCGCTGATACTGCCAAGTCTGTCTCTGTGGTAACCCAAGAGAATAGAAATATTTCAATGCCATGCATTTAATAGTTATAGTGATGTTAAATAAGTATCCATTGATAGAAGCCTTAGAAGCAGCACCTGGTTAAACAAACAGGAATGCATTTTCATCTCTTAGCATTTTTTTGAGCTGTCTAGCAATAGGTTACATGAGCACTTTTATTCCAATGGGAGTTGCTCGCGAACTTTCAAAGTTTTTTTGCAGAATCGATGCGTGTCACGCAAAGTCGTTTTTCACCAAAACGAAATTCCTAAGGCGGATATCACGGAAACACATTTCTCACTCTGGGTGACAGAAGAAAATCTGTTAAGCATCGAGAACGGCGGGGAAAGTCAGGGTTGTGTGTACATCTGTGTTGAGTGGGCGTATTGGGGTTGTCAGGGTACGTGTGTGCGTGTGTATGCTTGTTGGATAAAGGCTAGCGAGGTGACCTCTTATGGTTTCTGACACAGTTGTGGCTGCAGCAGGACCTGCTGATCTTCCCTAACTAAAGGCGAAAGTGTTCAAAAGGTGGAAAAACTTGGGCTACGTGATGCACCTGAGACGTAGAAATGCAGAAGGCAGGAAAAATTCAGAAAGATGTAGCAAGGGAATGGTAGGTTCATATTTTCTCTGTATTTTCAAATGAGGACTTTATCATTAAGGATAACTGCAGATTTAATTGTGTTCTGTAACGGAAATCAAAATATTTTCTGTGGCAAGACTATTGCAGGTTTATAGGTTTTAAATATAATATAGGATTTAAACTTATCCAAAGTTCTGTAATTTCAGTACGATTTCCCATTCTGGACAATGTGGAGTAACTGCACTGCAGACAGTAGTGCAGGAAGTAGAGGTGTGGGGGGGGGTCGCTCAGCGCCCCCTTGTCTGTTTCGTCAAAGAACAACGTCATTTACCTTGCAATGGCTCACAGACAACTTCATGATTATTTCTCCAAAAAAGACTACCGCCATTAGCTGTTGATAGCTATCAATGGTAAAAAAAGAACTTTGGTTAAGTATTAGTCGGTCCGGTTTTCAGTGACCTGAACTCAAAATGTCTTCCCACGCCTGTGACTGCAGGTGCGCCCTAAAGAGACTGACCACTTTGGGGTTTGCCAGGGCTATAAGTGTGTATATTGTCAATTCCATGTAGGATCTTTTCATTTCAAATATAGAAGTCGGCACTTAAAGGAAGTGTGTTTCATGCATGACACTGGATTCTGTGTGCGCATTTTTGAAGAATCTGATTTCAGCTCAAAGTCCCAAATCTCCAATACATATTGCAATATTGGCTTATATGCAGGGTAGCTGCTGAGGGGAAAACTGTTTACACTGATACTGAGAACACCCATTTTACAATTAACTGCAGCTGTTCTACAGTTCCTGCACCATAAGGCATGGGGTCTTCTGGGAATAGAGAAGTACGCTCTAAGTAGTCCAACCCGGCTATCCGGATCAGAATATACCAGGGATACAGTTTCCTGATGGAGGCTTTAACAAGGAAGTGATTGCTAATTGCTTCCCTGTTGCTTTGGTGTCGGCGAGCTCACATCTGTGACAAAACTTTGTGCCAAAAACTCATTATTGGGAAACACTTCACAAAGACTTGGGGAAGGATGACCAATCAATTAATTAAAGCAAGACAGCTTTAAAAAAGAAAAGAAAAGAAAAAAATGTTTTACACACACAATAATAATGTATAAAGAAAGGCGATTGTATGCTTTAAAAGTAGTTCTCATATCCAATGTTAAAAGTCAGGATTTCAGCAAGACCATTATTTTAGTGTTAGCTGAGTAACAGTGCTTTAATAAAGAAGAAACATTTGTGCCAAAAAATCATTATTGGGAAACACTCCACAAAGACTTTGGGAAGAATGACCAGTCAATTAATTAAATCAAGACAGCTCAGAAAAAAAACAAAGGAAGGCTGTTAAATGTTATAAGAATAAGAAGATCAAATATTAAAAGTAAGGATTTGAGCAATACCTTTATTTTGATGTTAATAAAGGAAAAAAAAACTCTGTTAAATTATTAATAAAAAGCAATTTATAAAGGATTATAGGGTGTCTGCTGTTTTGAGGGGATATGGTTGGGAAAAACGTTGTTAGTTGTAATCACCGCAGAGCATAAACACCAATCAGATGGAAAAATAGGAATCGATTTTGTATAAAGGCCGTAAACTGCTGATCCCACCTCATTGAACAGATCAGCAGGTTTCACTGGGTGCATTTTAATGGGTCACTTTACTATACATTGGTGTAATTAATAATAAAAACATCCATGTTGCAAAATAAGCATTAAATTCTAATGCACCAATTTTTTCCCCATCGCTGTAGTTTCCATCTCAAAACATTATTTATAATGAAACGTGAATTCAAAGGAGACAATCATGATATTGGATGAAATGTGCAGGGCTGCATGAAAGAAAAAAAAAACAGATGAGAGGGAGAGAGAGAGAAAGGAGAGGTAGAAGCAGGATCAACTGCAAAGCCCAGTGTTCCCATGGTAACTTGTTTATGTTTCACACTGGTGCATCTTGTAAATCCAATTGGAGGGAGAACGGGGCCCCTGTCCACTGTGAGGTCTGAATGGACCAGCAAGCGAACGCTAGGCCTTAAGTGAAAGCTTGGCTGGTTTGGAGGCCCACGTAAGTGAAGAGGTGGGAACAAAGGACGTCGCGTTCGCTTTTATCTCTGAAAGTTTATTAATGGGCCCCTTAACCCTAGACATTTGAGAGATCCTTGCTTTTAAGGTTTCAGTATTAACCCATATTGCGGTGTTGCATATCCACCGTACTTTACATTAATTACTTTTTAAGTTGCTACTTCCTACTTACTGCTATCAGTAACACGCTTACTTTGTATTTGTAACATTTATATGTCCTCTAAGCCTTACTGAATATAATCTAAAGAAAAATGTTACACTACGTAAAAGTCCTATTTCGTTTAAATAGCACATCTGTGAAATAATACTGAGAAGTGTGTCAGTGTGACAGCAGTACAAGGTGAACCCATCATAATTTCGATGTATGTAACATGTATGTGTAATGAAACAGGGCCGTTTCCTGGGCGTTTGTGTAAGCTAAAACCATATCAACCACATCTGATATGTTGAATATGGGCCAAAGATAAGATTTAGTGCATTGTTATGACAAGCACTATCCAAAGACGTGCGATAGCATCAAACGAGGTGAGTAGCTTAACGGCGGGATATGATGCTATTAAATACATATTTCAAAAGTCACTGTTCATTTTGCTGAATGTTTGTCCTTCATTAAAATTTGGGTCTGCCTCCAAAGTGCCTAAATGCTGGTAGATCCTCTCCTTTATTCACAGTTTAGCAATGCAAATAATTATATAATTGTCTTTTAATCGCCAGCAAACTATGAAAGACTATAGTCATTCGGCTGCAATGGATTGCTGCAAAGGTTCATTGGCCTGCCTTTTCTGGTTACACTGTATTATATGGGACATTTCATCTGAGGACAAAAAAAAACATCAGTTAGGCATTGAGAATGTTGAGGAATTTCAGAGGTATGTCTCAGGATATGTTCAAAGTCAGTCCATGTTTGGCAGAACATGGCAAAATATATATCTTTCCAGATCACACTTGGGTGAAAGCTTACAGACTTGCCGTTGATGCGTCTGAGACCCTCATAGCAGCTATAATTGTCAAAGCAGCAATATTGACTGTATTGGTACCTGATTTTGACAGGTTTATAGGACGTTGGCATGGAAAGGACCTGGTAGAGCTTCCATTGCTGAGGAAAATGTAAAAATTAATCTGTCTAATTAAAAATGATCTTCAGTTGTACTCTAGCCTTTTAATTTAAATACAACTTTCGTTTGTGGTTGTGCATTGTGGACTGACTACATTGCAGGAGTGCACTGAGTAGGTTTAGTAGGCTGGTTTTTGACATGTATTTGCATTTATATCGACAGTTCGGTTAGATTTAGTTAGATTCTGTTAGCTGGTCCCTCCCTCAGAAAACAGTCGCACCATTGTTTCAAACCTCCATGACTGGCAAGTGATGTAACGTTATTTTACACAAAACCCAGTTGTTTGAGATGCAACGTACTGGATCCTTATCCAAAGCATCCATCATTTGTGAGGTTCTTATCTGAAAAAAGTATTACTTACAGACGCCAAGAGGAACGCTGTGTGACTATTGTATGCTGTATACATTTTTTAATGTCTACTGTGACAATTTGAATGATTGCAACGTATCTCTCAACACAAGCATTTATTTTTGTTTAAGGATCTTGTCGTGCCACACAAACTGTAGTAGCATTAGCATTTTGTGCCATTTTTGAATAGACGTACTCCCTGTTCTTCATATCCCCACTCCGGCGTGACACAAAGTGGCTGTTTGCAGAGGGCGGAAAGCAGAGCCAGGACATTTGCCAGCTTAAAAGAAAATGTTTTCGGTCGCCCTTCTCACCTTCCACCTTCCAATCAAAAGACACCCACGGAGACAACAATGAAACTAAACGCCGTCACCTGATAGCGCTCTTAAGGAATGGCTTAGCAAACCAAACAGGTCCAGGAGGCCAAACACAGGAGTCTGTGTTATCCAGACAAAGTGAAACCACACCATGCCTTAGGCGAAACAGAGTTCAGTTTCTTTTTCTCTAATCGTGAAAGCCCCCCCCCACCCCCCGTGCCTCTTAAAGTAAACCTCAAGAAGACGGCGTTGTCTCCTTGATGGGCCTTCGGTGAAAGACCCATCGCAGCGGAGAATCTGATTTCACTTACACGAGCGGACTCAGCTAGAAAGTTCAAAATCAATACCAGCTACCAGAATCTGAAGGCCCCATATCAATAGATACATGGTAATGCACAAAAAGGAGTTAGGGTTAGCATATCTGCCTTCTCAGGTTACTGTTGCCTCCGTCCAGTCCATTACGAAAATGCTTTAGCGCTCTGCAGCCTTCTCTCAATCTCCTTTGCATCCCGTATGTCATGAATTCTTTTTTTTTTATTTTTCTTCTTGCTAGATGCTGTGTTTTCTAGGTAGCCTTTTTTTGTCTTTACCGACATTCTAGGCAAGGACCATGAAATCTGCGAACCACGTTATTTCTAATTACGTACAACGCGTATTCTGTTTTGAAATCAGCGTTAAGCAGAGACCCTATTACATACATAGTAAAATACATTCGGTAGCTATTGAAAATCTTAATACTATAGTACTTCGGTTTTATACTGTTCTAAGTGACCTTTAACACGACCTTCTACATGTAACAGTAATCTAGGGATAGGGAGATAAATGCAAACAGCGACATATAAATTATGGCCCTGAATGGTAGACAGCATAGTGTTTTTTAATATATGTCGATATAAATAAAAGGATGTTATTTTTTTAATTATTTAGGACAGTTCGGAAAAATGCATAAGAAATTATTTTGACTTCTAGTAAGAGGTACAGTAAGTCAAATATCAGACAGAACTTATGAAAATACAAGGAACTTTACAGGATCCACAAAAAGTGACTATGTCTTGCTTTTCCATTGTTTCTTTCAAATGGCTTAAGCTATAAAACAGTGCAGGCTAACTGCGATACGATGCTTTTATCATTATACATAAAATACGTGAAGGATCCTCACACACGGAACTATTTCACACATGGAACTAAATTAATTCAGCATATCGTTTGCTTGTGTTTATTCACATCAGCATGCTGGTCAAACATGGGGAGCCAAGTCTGATTTGAAGCAGATAGTGGGTAAGGGAATCCTTTTAAACAGTCAATTAAAAAATTATTGATTTCTACCCCTTAGACTAGTCTTTTAAGCTGGAGTTTAGAGGAAATAACATCTAATAAAAAGAGTAGTATTAATAACGTTAAAAATCTGTCAACAGCAGTATGTCTCAATGGGAGCTTGGGGATTTCAGACAAAGTAATTGCAGGTTTTTAGTTTCCAAGTGTGGCTACGTCATTGTGATCTGGTCCCTTGGGGTTTTTTTGTGGGGCAGAGGGAACAAGCAGGGCAATAATGTATGCTATAAAAGGGAATATTGAGATATACGGCATTGTTGTACGTAGTTCCTGTCTGAGAATGGAGTCTGAGCGATGCTGAAATGAGGGAACATTCCACTTAAACGCATGCTGCCTGTGCTGTGAGTTTTTCTCTTTGAATTCCAAACCACAGTATTGGCGTTCATTGGCTGCTGCATCTGGGAGTATTTTGATTATACTCTTTGTTGCACATGTTAAATGACCTTAGCGTAGGTCATAGGTTTGTATCTCTTAAATTACAATGCTAGTGAAACAGTGTTGTACTTTGAGTATCCACAAATTTCAGTGTAAACATTTTCAGTTTAAACATAATTACATGGATATGAAACGTTAAAGTACATTGAGTGAAATGTAAAATCTCGTAGTAATGTTGTAGAACTATATAAATAATGGAAAATAGTGTCACAAACGTGTGACTTAATATTTACGTGCCATATTTTTAAGTTAGAGTTAAATTTGAAATTAAAGAAAATTATAATCTTGTCCAATGCATAATTTCTATAAAAGGACGTTAAGTAAACGGCAAACTGCAACAGCATTATTTACTTGTTAAGAGTTTATGCTACAACAATGACGCGATGGGTTTGTGTCCTCTGTCGTGTTTTTATTAGATAAATCACAAATCAATTCTCATATTTTCAGTGGACTTGTATGCTTATGTCATCTGTATGTGACACCCATTGGAATTGTGATGTTTTTTTTAATAAATCATCATAAAATTTTGTCCATTAGACTCAAAGCATTAAGAGTTATATAAGAAATGAGTGTTATGAAGTTCACTGCTTTATTTATAGAGCTGTGACTTTACATATTTTCCTTAATAAATGTCAGAAGGTTGAATCATCACAGTAGTTCATAGTATTGCTTTTCATGTTGTATCCTATACCTAAGGGTACTAAGTTTTGTCTGACGCGCTAGCTGAGGTATTTTGTGCTTGAAACTCCCTTTTTTTACCTTTTCAGTGTCTTGACAAGGTATCTTCAAATATACCATGTGTAAATAATATACAGTACTATAATCCAGTTTACATGCCTTTTTAGTGAAAAATTCTCCTGCAGTCTCCATAAATTTATATGAAACTATCTATATGAAATGTAAGTATCTAATTGTTATTCTAGTACAATGAAGTACTGTAGTTTTCAAAAGAACCATTTTATGTAATTACTGGTAAGTTATACAAAACAGCATATCCATTGATGTGCATGTAAACATTAATATAGATTTTTTTTGCCTAACAAAGTAGCCTGTCTTTATGGCAAGGTTGTCTTTAAAGTGGAGGGAAAATTAGCATTTTCCATGCTTATAATGCTGCATATTGTGTTTACACAAAGATCAAAGGAATTGATATTGATATTTCTGTCCAGCATAATTAGCATTAGCACATACTTGCTGGCCATTGTTTCATCTTATTGAGTGCGATTCCAACTTACGCGTAAGATAAAGAATGAATCGACTGCAGAGCAGAAAGACATTTCGTGGAATTGAGTTAAAAAAAAAAAAAGTTTTATAGGAGCTAGCAGAAGGGAGGCTGTCTTGAATCCAGCAAGCATTGGGATAAGCTACATGCAGACGGCTATCGAAAAAAAAGTGTGAAATGTGTCGATATGAAGAGGAGGTGGTAAATTACGTGTTGAAGATGCAGTGATGGAGCGTAGAGCAATGCTACAGGCAAGGTGACGCCAAAAAGTGAGCTACCTAAAGCATGGAGAGCAGAGGGGCCCACAGAGATGTATCTCGGCATTAACGCAGGCCTGTGATCGTACATCGGGACCGAGGCGCCCCTTTGGCGTGAGCGGCGAGGGGTGTAACAGTGGCGCTCTTCTCGAAATTCTCGGGGAGTGAGGTGGTCGTGATTGCGGGGCTGTAGGACATCACTCACCAAACCCTCACACTTTCCTGGCCTCGGTGTCGCAATTCCACTGAGCCGACCTCATCCTTTCGGGAGAACTCCTATTTCAAGCAGTTTCCCCTCAAGGCGGGAATCAAAAATCAGGGGTGGGAAGGTCTCAACAGCCACTACCTCCCGGCAATGTGAAGTCTCAATTAAACTCGCCATGTTATACGCATTCTGCTTTTCTTTTATAGTTACATTAGTCTTTATTTGTGTTATAGATGTCGCTCAAGACCTCATGCTTCTGTAGAAGCAAAATGATCATATTCATGCAATTACTAGAAAAAAGAAATTTATTGATATGTCCTGAAATTCAGAAACGCTTAGAAAAATGCATCATTTGTCCATAGGAATTGCATACCTTCGTGGCTAAATGTTCTTATTTCCAGAAACGCCTGTTCATCTGGTGAAAAGTACAATTTGATAACGGCTCCGCAGAATTGCTTATAGACTGTAGAGTAGCATGAAGATAGCACGCAGCAGTATGGAGGGTGGCTGAAGTGTACCGTATTTGTCCTTCGCCTTTCGGTTCCCGTGACAGCTGTGTCATGTGACTGTTCGTGCTAGCAGCATGCATCGGAGGGTATATCTTTGAAGCAGACTGACAGATGAGATCAGCATATGACTTAAGCAGAATTTAAAGCAGCTGCAGGGACAGCAAAATACGCACATTTAATAAATTATGTGAAGAGAAATCCTTATACCCTATAACAGGATTAGATGACATTTATGAAAATACCCACCTTTGAAGTAGCAGCCCAAAGCAATTATCAAAATATTCTACACGAAACGCACGTATCGCACAAAGTTAACAGTCCGCCTGGAGTGAAGCTACAGAGATTTGATATTGGTTTAATTTGTTTGATGCTTCTGTGCTTTTCTTAGCTGTTTTCTTTTATTTCCAGGTTTCAGCCAGGGAAAGGCTTGGTGATTTATCCTGAGATTGGGGACAAGCTGGACATTATTTGTCCGAAGGCAGATGCCGGAAGGCCGTATGAATACTACAAGTTGTACCTGGTGAAGAAGGAACAGGCGGATTCCTGCAGCACAGTTATGGACCCGAACGTGCTGGTGAATTGTAACAAGCCGGAGAAGGACATCAAATTCACCATCAAGTTCCAGGAGTTCAGTCCAAACTACATGGGCCTTGAATTCAAAAGGAACATCAACTACTACATCACATGTAAGCAGTGCAATTAAATCTCCTTCTCATTTTCCTAAAGAGGGGTTTGATAAATGTTGTATTCCCTGATGCATCTCGAATGGAAATAGCCCTGGACACTTCTCTTGTGGCCTGGTTAGAAATTATTAAATCCAGCATAATCCTTGCTGATGGCTAGAGAGGATTATCCGGTTTGAGTTTGGTGACTTCAAGGATCTTTCCTTCTACTAGCACCTAAAGCTAGAACCTCATTTTAAAATCAGACAGTTTATTTTACATGCAAGGTTTTCTATATAATAATGCATGTTTTTAGGTTAGCTCGATTCAGACATGCAGTATCTAAATTGGCCTTTCTGCATGACGTCATGTATTTTATTTTATTTTTTTTACAAAGAGCCTGAAAGTCTGGAATGCTGATTTGTTTCATTTAAAAGGCATAAATGGCTACCCAAAGGCAGATAATTTGAAACCACAGCAGAAGAGGGGAAAAAAAATGAAAAAGTTGCCCCCACCCCATAGGGAAAAAGTAGGCTGTTTTTGACCCTGAATGTTTGAGAAATGTGATAAACAGGATTAGTTGGCTGCTCTGGTACTACCTCACTCACTGGCTGTGTTTTTCCTTCCCACTCTGACTTGATAACCTGTGTTAACGGCCTAACTCGCATAATGGGGAGTCTGCTTGAGTGGGGCAGGTCTTGTTAATTGCTTTTGACATGGCTGACCCGTAGACTTATTGGCATGTAGCCCGTGACATCACCTGACTTCACGAACTTTGACCCAGGCTCCGAGTCCCCGAACCTTACGCTGTGGAGGGCTTTGGTTCTCAGCCGCACGCGTGACAGGATCTTTGGCGTGTGCCGCATCGTGGGTCTCAGCATGTTCGAGGTAGCGTAGCCTCTAACGGAATGCAACCCAAAACAAAACTGACTCGGTAGTCCACATAGATAAATGGCAAACCATATGTTAACCCGAGTCAATGTTGTATCATCTCTATTTAAAAAAAAATAAAAATAAAAAAGAATTCCACACTGTTAAGGCATTAAACGTGAAAAATCTGGAAATTTGCCCCATAATTTAGCTTATTCACTTTCCTTCTTTTTTCCCTCCAAATCGGAGTTGCCAATTTAAGTCTCGCTGGGAATATTAGGTTCCAGTTCCCAAACAGTCGATTCACCAGCCTGAATTCCATGATTCCATTTGGATCTTCTGCAGTGTGGCTCTTGGTGGGTTGTTGGCAGCTTCCTTCTACCATCATCTGCACCAGCCTTTAATTCTTCACAGCACAGAGGGTTTCATGGGAGCTTGAGGACAGAACTTGTAAATAGTCTAGCTGGGCTCCTGTTTTTCTCCTTAAAAATGCACAAAGTAAAATTGTTCATTAAAAAAAAACTGTGCACATTGACTGAGAAAAAAAAAATCAGGAATTACACGCAACAGATGACGAGATACAGATCTGATTAATACAATTTTTCACATTGCAGACATTCAGTTTTTTGGAGATTTTAAATATGAATCTGGGCTGAAGTGCTTTCTGATGACATCGCCTAGCCAAATGTTAGTTAAAAAAAAAAAAAACGAAAGGACTGGTTTCTTTTAGATACATAGGAAAGCGTCTGGTAATGAACAGAATGAACTGTATGTTTCTTGGGTTTGAAGAAAAACAGCTGTTGTTTTTTAAAGGCAAGGCCAGATTTATGTGAGTTTTTTTCTAGAGTCTATGAAAGAAGTAGGAGGCTGGTACTGTACGCCTGTCTGTCCAGATGGGGATCCCTGAGCTGCGTCTCAGAAGTAAAGCAGTGAGCACGAGTTGCTGAAAATCCCCCAAACACCAAGACCAGAGAGGAAGCACAGAACCCCTGGTTGCTTAATATGAGAGGCAAATAACCTCCTTTTGCTGTGGTCCGCACAGTAAGTAGCTGTGGGACCTTAGGGTGGGGGGATGGGTGGGTGGGATAAATAAATAAAAATAATTGTGTTGATTTTCCTTTGTATATATTCTGCATTTTCAAGGGCACAGGATTTTTGATATTTTCCATCTGGCCCAATGGGAACCAAAATTGCATTCAGATCTGGGATCAGATTGCAAAGATTTATACCAAGGCTGGCCTTCATAAATCTTAGCTCCTTTTTCCCATGGTGCTTAAATACTTGTTTACAAAATAGCGGTAAACTGATATGGCCATTAGTCTTCCGGGTGACGCTGACATCCTTCCGACATCTGTCACTCAGCCAGCGATGTGTGCCTTTTCACACCCCCGTTCGGCGGAGCTGTAAACGTCCTTTAATCAGGGACACTGTAAAGTGTATGGCAGGCAAAGTGACAGTGCCGTCTCTGCAGACTGCCATTCGGCTACAAAAAAACAAGCCTCGCAGGAGGAATTCTCGGGGTCGTCTGGGTGGACGTTTTGCTTACATGTCTGAATAAAGGGGGCAATTCCAGGGATCACTTGGACAGGCATTCCGGTTACATGTCTGAATAAAGAGACTGGCAGATTAATGGTAGTATTGGATCTCTTCTAAAGTGTGTGGCAGTCTTCCCAAGCACAAGCGGATCCTTTGTAGACGCGAGCCGCTGCCCCCCTGCTGGGCAGTGGCGGAAAATGGTGTGAAAGTCATTAGATTTGGGTCTCACGGGCTCCCCCCTCTCTCCATGGGGTGGGCCTTACTCAATATGTACTCCCATGCAGTCCATCTGTGTAATCTCTCTTCCCTCTCTGAGACTAAACCATTGTGGGGGGTGGGGGGCAGTGATAACCCCTCATCCAAATTCCAGCCAGGCCACCATTTGGCGGGAACAGACCACAAGGTCAAAACACGAGCCTGATTGAAAAAACAGGCGTCCTGAGGTAATTAGTCCAGAGTGTTGTTTTTGCTGGTGAGGCTGTTTATTCTTTTTTTTTTGCTATTTGTTCTCCATGTCTCTGTTGAGATCGTTTGCCTTTTTTTCTAACACATTTGTTTTTTTGCTTATGAGGTTGGCGTAGGGAAAAGAGGAACACACGTCGACGAGGATCCGTCTAATACAGACGCCCTCAGACAGGGCGAACGCGTCAGACGTCTGCTATTGTCAGGCGCACATTGATTTTGCCGCGGACTCGCCGCGGATAACACTGATGCGTCGTGACAGCTGCCACTCTGGGTGTCCAGTCAGAGTGCGCTGCGCCTCATTACCCCGAGAGCAGCCAAAGCCTCCGGCTCCCAGCTAATATGCGTCGTTGGGGGAGGTGGGGGGATGGGGAGGAGGAATGGGAGGCGGAGCGGGAAGTATGAAAAGCAGAGATTTATAATCCCATCCAAGGCTGACAATAACAGATCTTGATTCTGAGATTGGGTTAGAAAGTGTATTTGTTTACTGCATTAGAGCAAGTATATACAATGTCAAATGTTTGCGTCTCCGAAATTTTTTAAAATTTAACGGGATATACCCTTAAAATATGAGTATATAAGGTAAACAGACCAGCCTGAAATCCATTCCGCAGGAATCGAGTCCCTGTCCCCATAAAGTCATTAGCTAGTCCTGTTTGCGTAGCCAAATGGAAGCGATTTAAATATATATCGGAATCTTTACGAATCCCTGCTGCATAGCATTTGTTAACCTTTTATGGCGTTGAAGCTTTTCCGACATGCAGATATTTCCTCTGAAAATCAGGGACCACGGCAGAAGTAACATCCTTAATTCAAGACTTTTGTGCCCCTTACAAAAGAATATACTGCAAGTGTCATCACCTGGGGATGACATTACAATGGATTTAGGTTGAACCTCCCCCCCCAGTGAGAAATTCGTGGGGGGGTGGGTAGGATTTAGGAGCAGAGCCAGACACTTGGACTCAGCCTCATGGACTGTGATGACATGCAGTCACCCCCCCCCCCCCCCC
>JAODJU010000002.1:1197774-1230648 GCA_026776725.1 Gnathonemus echidnorhynchus | reverse complement strand
TATATTTTTTTTTTACAGGCAGTAGCTGGGTTAAGAAAGTCCGACTTAGGGACAGTGATTCGTCAGCTTGAGGTGTTGTACAGAACCGTATGTAGTTACTTTTATGATTACTCTATAATTGTCATTATTACTATGTACATTATATTTCCAGTTAACCTACAAATTTGACTTATGTACAGACTTAGGGAGTGGATCTTGTTCATAACCTGGGGACTACCTGTATTTAGTAGTCCCACTGATGGGCATGATTTTTCCCAAGGGGGGACGGTGTTTTACTAGTTTCGTACCAAAATTCTGCTAGATAGTTTATACTCATTTTCCATCTTGGGGGTAGTTTGTTGCGAGGCTGTTTACCAATTCGTCAGTTGCTTGTTTTCATGCTAAAGGGAAAACAGACATACCAGGTGTGAGGTATATGGGTGTGAGGTATATGGATGGCTATGCATGAGCATCTCCTAACCTCCACCAGGCAGGACGATTTTTTAATATATGTTTTTTTCCCCGAGAACCACGGAACATGATTTAAATATAAGATTCATGCTGTATGATTTTTATTTATTTTTTGGCTGTTTTGAGTCCAACGCTGGCAAAAAAAATAAGGAAAGCTTCAAGTGACGGTAATAAATGCACAGATATATTTCCATTCTCAGGACAAACCGTAAGAAATGGCATTATCTAAGAGCAAGGCTCTTTCTCAGTAGCCAGGATTTATTCTGTCTATATATCCTCACCAAAATGATTGGTTTGTTTTCACGTTTTACTCGATTGGGGAACAGAGTCCTTGTTTTTAATTTTACCCTCCACTCCACCGCCCTCCGCGGCACTGAGAACATAGACTGCAAGATCATGTCTGTCACATCTGGGCCTTGTCTGCCCTGAGAAGAGAGGAAAAGAAAAGATCTCCAGAGGTAATATTCTTTACATAATCAAAGGTGCTAAGAGGAGGGGGGGGGGGCGTTAGCACATTCGTTTCTGAATGACCTATTAATCCGCGCGCGTGTTACAATTAAGCATTCCATGCGTTATTAATGGGGAAGTAATGTCTCACAAATGGCTCCTTTTTCTCCCCCAAAGCGAGAACCGCAGATGGCCCTACTAATTTTAGACAGGAGGGAAAAAATGTTTTTTTAGTCGACTTGTCAAAATTCCTGTTCTCACCAACATACTTCATGGTATTTTTTTGTCCACTGCACTTCCTCCATTGTGTTTTCATATATGTCTTTCTTTGCAGGCACACTAGTGCATATTTGTATGTTGCGCAAATACCTGTTTTATTTACTGTACTGCAGGCTGGAATGGTTTGGCGCCCCCTTGCTCACTGAACCCGTTGATGCCGTTGTGTTGTATAGCTACAGGCACAGCTGGGTAATTCAGGTCCAGA
Organism: Gnathonemus echidnorhynchus; assembly: GCA_026776725.1. Classification (NCBI taxonomy): domain Eukaryota; kingdom Metazoa; phylum Chordata; class Actinopteri; order Osteoglossiformes; family Mormyridae; genus Gnathonemus; species Gnathonemus echidnorhynchus. The sequence continues at coordinate 1,229,267 of JAODJU010000002.1, read as the reverse complement.
GAGTAAAAGTCCTGTTCAGGATTTTGTTTCAACCAGCCATTTGAGTACTCTGTGACTGTGACTTTTCATGCTCAACTGGTTGGTTGAAACAAAATCCCGGTCTGGACTATTACTCTCTGGATCTGAATTACCCAACTCTGGCTACAGGTAAAGAACTGTGCCAACTGTGTAGATGGTTGGAGGTCACACCGGGAATTTGGCGCCATGGAGTAAATACACGTGTTTTCACCATAGCTTCGGTCATCACTCAAGCACTCATCATCAACTCACAGTAAAACGTACAAGGCACACTGACATACGCTGCTCTCATTTTGTATTCTGAGCCCTATTAATACCTGGGAGGGGCTACGTGGATTTAAGCCCCGGGTCGTCCCCCTCCCGAGGTACCGTAATACCTTCCCAGCTGACATTTCCCCCCGTGCAGTCTAACTCCTCCACCTCAGCCAGAACCGGGATGCTTTTCTGGCTCAGAACCTGGATGAGTGTCACCGGCTCTCACTGACAGTTAAGCGACTTTAGCAGAGCTTGTCAGAGCTGTATGGATCTTTGCTCCTTTGCTTTTCACCTCTTCAGACTGCACCCCTTCCCCTCCTCCCAGAACTATATTTTCCCCCGTCCTAGCAGCAGTGTCGAGTACCGCTAGAAACAAAACCCCCGTTTTCCTCGACCCCGTTTGTTTCCCTGACATCCTCTTCTTGTCAGCAGGGCCAGACAGCTATGACACTCCGTGACTGTTAACATACTTGTGCGTTTATGCAAACGACAAGGATATTTCTTCTCGTTGCTATAGCTATCGCTCCTACTTTAACATCTTCCCGGGCATGATGATTAGCCGAATATGAAAGCAGGAGCGCTCAGAGCTCAGATCTCAGTGAAATTATTTCAGCCACAAAAAAAGCATTTATTTCTTTTTCTTTCCCTTATAACTTTGAAGATTGATTGTTCTTTTTCGAAGGCGCAGTTGCAGATTTTACTCATAGAACCCTGCTGTGAGTGTCGCACTCAAACTCAATTTCCTGGTTTTTTAACGCTTGCTCATAAAAGACAATAAAAACAATGCTGACATTTTTTTTTTTTTTCGGGGTGGGGAGGCTGCCCACTGACACACACACATGTTGCAGAGAGGCCTAATTGGAAAGGACTGTTCTCACATCTGCTTCTCAGCCCTTAGACCCTCAGAGACATTAATAGGTGCACTGGCTGAGGGGGTCTTTCACAAGTGTGTAACAGCCAAAACAATTTGCCGATCCCGGGGCCCCGGGGTCTCTGATGCGTTGCTGCTTGTTCAGTCCGCCTTCGCCCCCGTGTCCCCAGGCCCCCGAAAGGTGAACAAAAGAGCCCAGTGTTTTGGAGGGCCGAGATGGACAGCAAGACGCGGAATTTTTGCCCTTTTTTTTCGGTATTTGAAACAGAGGCTGCCTTTCCTTCCTCCTTTTCCTCCCTTTTTTCACATGCGCAGTCAGCGGCAGCAGGGATCAGACCCCGCTGACTCTCTCCTTAGGACCTGTTTCATATCCTGCAAATGAAATGCCAGCCAGTTCAAAGGTGCCTTTGTAGGGGGCAGGGGTGGAACGTCTGAACTCGCAGAAATATGCGTACGCGATGGACCGTCAACCCGAAAAGGACTTATGACATGCTATAGTTTTCCAACCCACAGCCCTTGGCTTCCGTCTAGCCCTTGTTTTAACATTTTTGGGCATTACCTTTCAAGCGGACCGATAAATCGGAACAGAATTAAACTCTTCCTCTAGCCTCTAGTGCTAGGCCAGGCATAGCATGGGGCCTGATTAAATAGAGTCATCTTCAGTCTTCCTGTTGCTTTGCTACTACTGCGGCCCTCTTACTTTTTTGTGTGTATATCCATGTGTGTGTGTGCGCCTGTGTGTGTGTGTGTCTGTGTGTGTGACAGCTTGGCCAGATCCTGGCACTGTTCCCAGATCCATGCATCTTAATAGTGGTGACATCATTCAGACGCCAAACCCACCCCACTCAATGCCCGTCTGTCCGCTAATAGACCTTTAAAGATCCATTTGGAAAACTAAAACACGATTTGTCTTCTGCATAATTGCTGCTAGCTATCGATTACGTTGATCCCCCCTTCCCCCCCACTTTACATTTCTCATGTTCTATGAAATAATAGTAACGAGAAAAATCCGCACGTTTTTTTTTTTTTCGTTCTCTTTTTTTCTGTTTGCCGATTAAGTGGTGATGAAATGGTCGACGATAACCCAGGGAGATGGACAGGACTATTGCTGGATATGAGCAATGGCGAGCCCCCAGTGTTTTTTTTCCCTGTGTTGATGAGCCAGGCTGGAGGGATGTAGAAGACCCAACGGCGGCAGTAATCATAAGTGACTAATGTATTTAGTCCAAAGGTTTGGTTCTGCTGCTCCGTGAAACCGGTAAAGGTTACCATGTCACTTCTGTTTTAACCTAACATTAGCTTGGCTTGTTTCTCCATGCTATGTTGAAAGACTCTATCAAGGAGGGGGGGGGACAAAAAAAAAATTAATAAACCACCCACTGTGCACGAAATAGAAAATAGACTGTGGAAAATGTAGCATAGATGCCGAGATGTGCAGCTAGGAAAGGTTCTTATGTACATTTCTGCTCACCATGACTCACTTGTTATTTATTGTGAGTTCATTCGGCTCTGCATGAAAAAAAAAAGCACCGTAAACCTTATGGGGGTTGGATTGGGACCTTTTTCATCAAGACTTTGAGCATTTTAAGAGTTTGTGTCTGCAGAGAGGACGTTGCTCTTAGCCATCTCTAGTCCCTCTGTACCCGTCTTTCCATCGCCGCCACAATGTCCTTGGAGCACGCTGATATTTCCGTTTGGTGTGTTGCAGCGGTTCACTGTTTTGTACTCCCCGCTGCAATTCCAAGATGTTCCCTCTGCATTCTGCTTCTTGAAACATGACATAGGAATTCCCAACAGTGGCTCCCTGTAGCTCCAGATGCATCGAAAGGGAAAAAAAAGAGAGAAAAAAAAAAAAAACACACGCGTTTTCAGAATGATAAGCAACTTTCAAATGACTTTAGTTAACCCAAAAGTTGATATGGCAGTAGCAGTAAATAAACCGCACTTTTTCTTTTTACTTTGCAACGTCTCCAGAGGTTATCTTGTCTTTTGCCGTTTTTGGCAGATGCTGATGCCAAAATAAACTGTAGCGGCTCGAAAGTCATTTTTAATGATACTTTTTGATCTCAGTGATATCATAATTTATTTACATAGGATTATACACTAGAATTCGTAAGGCATCGTTACCAGATCTCTTTTTTTGTGTGCGATGAATGTTTTTGTCTGATTTAGTGTAGTCCAAAGTCTCCGCAGTTGTTTGAAAGGCGGTGCCTTTGGGCTACATGCGGTCGTGACCACCGTGTGGATTGCTCAATACGAAAATCGAAATCATCAACGGCGGAGCTACGTGTCGATGGCACCTAGCTTTGGGTAGAGAAATGGGTTTTGTAATGTGGAAACGCGGCACTGCTATTGTGCATGACGCATCTCCCATTAGCGGGAATATGACAGAGCGTGCTGAAAATGTACTTGATCTTCAAAGGGCCCATTTGTTATAATCCTGCTCCTTTCACTAAATAAAAGGCCTGGAGTGAAGGATGCTGGGAGTTGGTCGAGAGGGGGTGGGGGGGGGGAGGGAGAAGAAAAATGAAACATAAGGTTAACAAGCGTCCTATTCTGCGGGCTCAGAGGTGGAGATTGAAGGGCCTTGTCTGTTGTAATACCTCTGCCCAACCCGGCCCTGTTCTCACCGTCCCTGACCATTGTGCAATGGCTGCAGAGAGAGGGCTTTGATTCTCCTGGAGTAGGATCTAATTAGTTGACCACTTTCCTAAATGGGTACTCAGTCACGACATCTTAGTGTGAGTGGAATCTGGACAAGTTAATAAGGCAGACAGTCCTTGAATGTCTGAGCGAGGTTTGGTGTGAGGGGATGTGGGGGCTAGAGTGAGTGTGAATAGAAGGGAGGTGGAGAGAAAGGGGGGGGGGGATCAAGAAAGAGAAAGGCTCGGAAAACTAAGAGGTTGGAGGTGAAAATGCCCATGGAGCTGGAGCGACAATAATGAAGCAGAGCCAGCCTTGGCGCACCCTGGTGTGGAAACGCCCCTCATGTCCGGCCTCGCCGCATTATTGAATGCCTACTGTGGATTCCCTCCAGTCATTTTTCCTGCACAGAATAGACTGCCGGTGGTTCCACATTGTCCGTGGTTTGAGCTCTTGTGGGGGGGAGAGCTGACAGCGCCGAAACAGCCCCCTGCCCCCCATCGCCTCCTTGACAGAGTCCGATTCGAAGACAAGCTTCCCAAGATAAGGGTTTTAGCCTACTGTGCCACCCAGCCACTAATTACAGGCCATGCAGAAAAGGGGAGCTCAGCCTTCGGCATTTGCAGCTTGCAGTAATTGTTCCTGGCATAACTTCCCTTGCCAAATACTTGGTGCATTCCTTCAGGGGGAGGGGAAAAAAAAAAAAAAAACTCGTTTATGTGAGGTGAAGGGAGACAGAGAAAAGGGGGAGGTGATTGCCACACATGTGAAAAAAAAAAAAGACGGAGTCGTGCAGCTCCTGCTCCTCAGTCTCACAGTCTTTTGCTTTCGCAGCACCTTGAAAAACCTCTACGTTCCCATGGGATGCGATAACAATAACAGGAAATGTCGCTGCGAGATAGGAGAATCCCTGATAAGACGCTCGCATCATCAGCAATTGTTTTCCCAGCCCACTGTAAATGTGTGTAGGTGTAAAACTTCCACTAAATTTTAAAGAGCTTTTTTACGTCCATACATCTGTTAGACGGCCTGATCGGGTTCGGCTTGACGAAGCCTATCCGCAGCGCACAATAAGCAACTTTAGGTGGTTGCATACGCACTTCATAAGAAGATTCAGCTACCACTCAGTTCTGCAGAATGTACCCAGTCGTGGATTTGTACCAGCAGTGCATTTCGGTACACGAGGAACTTGATCCTGGCTTGGTTTGTCGATCACTTCTGCAAAGTCTTCCTATTTTTATTCCGGTAGTGTACGTAGCTACACATGCACGACTACAAATTCACATTATTTCCGAATGCATCTCCTAACTCTTGACTGTGTTTCTTTCTTCTTTTTTTTTGTCTTTTTTTGACAACAGCCACTTCCAATGGGACCTTGGAAGGACTGGAGAATAGAGAAGGTGGAGTTTGCAACACCCGTTTCATGAAGATCATTATGAAAGTTGGACAGGGTAAGGCTGCAATTCCACACACCACAAAACCAAAAAGAATGAACTTCTTGTAAGTCTAAGCTCTCCAACCTATGGTTATGCCCTAAACAGTTTATAGGAAAAAGGGAGTGGTCACCTGAAATTGTTCCCAGTTTGTTTACTTCAATAACTTGGATTCTTCAAATACAGGTGTTCATCTTACGAATGCAACAGGCTCTGCAGTGATTTTTGCGGGAGATTGAAAGGAGGATGGCAGACATGGTATACCATGAATAGTGCCTGTTCACAATTATTTCCAAATCACATGCTAAAGACTTCATTTAAAGACAAAATAACACAGGATATGCTGAGGGCTCTGTGTTATACTAGATGAGGGCAGGATATAAAAATGGCTCAGTGATAATGAAAGCGTTGTGCTCTAACAACCGTGACTTCGGTGTAAGGAGAGCATTTCACAAGCTATTGTTCATAAACTCAGATCGCCCCTGGCTCTGGAATTTACAGTGGATACTTCATTCAGATGTTTTCACAGTATGGAAAATAGCCTGCTGACTGAATTTCTCATAAAGTGTGGATTTCAGACATTACCTTTTACTCTATTTATAACCTCTTGGGAGGAAAAAAAAGAAACGTATTTATTTTACTTTAATTACTGTATAATTTGAATTCAGCAATTCAGCGTGTAACTTTACTCTTCAGCGTTGCTGTGTGAACTTCTTTCCTCAAGAGGTAATGAATCGAGGAAGAGACCTCGCATTCTAAATTATGACTCATAGAGTTTTTTTTTAATTTTTATTTTTGTTGTTGTTTGTTTGCGTTGGCCAGGGCTAGACGAGCCTTTTTAATCACGCCAGATGTTTAAACCAGGCAGCCGAAATACTCCAGGCTGCGCATGCTAATGGCCAGCGGGAAACACGGCTTTAAACGAGCACTGACACTGTTATTCGAGGACCTGTTCAATTTTTGATGATCCAGCAGTTCCACGGTTGCTTGGCTCAGATGTGAGCACACAGAGATAAGTGGGTCAGACCGCGATATAGGCGGTATAGACTGCTGCTGGTGGCAGTTTGCAGCATACTCCCTTAGCATAAGATACTGTTGGTTAGCCTCGTCGTCTTTTTAGCTAACACCAACTAGCACATTTATCTCTTTCAGTTACAGACCTCGAGAAAGGAAAAAAAAAAAAAAACGTAGTAGAGTTTACTGTCGTCTCGAAGCAACAGCCCAGCAATTATTGCGAGGGAAAAGAAATAAATAAACGTTAGTCCGGGCGACCTGACGGGATGCTGGAAAAATAGACACCTCCCAGAAGACACCATCGCTCCAGGTGCCCTTGTGCTCTCCTTAAGCCCTGCCAGCATCTCAGCAAGCATAGAACATCCCCCCCCCCCACGGGAGCCGGCCCAGGCCAAGCTCTGCTAGAGGAATCTGGATAGCTGGGAGTTTTCTTCCCTTCAGGCTCAGCTCATCACCGTCTCGCTCGTCAGGGGGACGGTCTAGAAGCAAATAAACCATAAGGACAGCCAGCCAACCGCTGGCCTCAGACCGACCGTACAGATGGCTGGTTACGGGGAGACAATAAGACTGATAAACTTTGGACTCTGGGTCGAGTCATTAATTAGACGAGGGTAATTATTTGTTATTCTGGGGTTACGGGGTAGACCGTGAGCGAAAGGCTGGTCAAGGTTGCATCTGAAACCCAAAGAACCTAACAGACAAATTAAGCAACGCAGTGGTGGACTACAATTTAGGAAAGGATGTATGCAATTTGCCACAAAACAACTTCAAAAAATCTAGCATGTATACACAAAATTTGGCAAACAGACCATTCGGCTTTTGTAAAAGTAGTTTTTTTTTCCTCTGATAAGGGGAGATTTACGGTACAAAACACACCCTTTTAACAAAGTGAATAATAACAAGCAATAAAATGTTAATTGATATTTGCTTTATCGTCTTCTTTCCTTGTATCTGCACGGCCTTTTTATGCGATCCACATTGTTTTGTGGGTTTTTGCATTAATTAAACTACCTCTTCAGACGTTCTTCTCGGGGTAAAGCGGTTCCTGTATCGATACGAAGTGAAATGTCTCCCTCGAAATGGCGATACGTCCCACAGAACGACAGCCATGCCAGATGGAGGCAGCAACTGTTGCAGAATAGGCCTCATTAAGTTGGAGATGTTAAATATTGTTCGTATAAAACTAACTTTTGTCACATTTAGTAAAAGAAAAAAAACAACACAGATACAACAGATGGAATCAGTAGTAAAAACAGGTAATTTAAAACAGGCCCTTTAATGTTTCAGCCTGTCATCCGGCACAAGTGGAAAGTTAACGAATGCGCTGCATTTGCACAATATGCGACGTTGAGGGCAGTGTGCCTCCACGCCACGAAGGCATATTTTGAATACAGATTCAAATCTTTGCCTTTTTTCCATTTAAAATCGACCTTGATTTCCTGCAGACATCGTCTTACACTTAGAGCGTCACCTTTTAAACTCCCAAAGTGTCGCTCTTGTAAAATACTGCGCTGCGATAAATTAACTTTTCTCTCGTAAAATTGCAGTCAAAAAGAATATCTATTTATACAGAACAATTAAGTTGAAAGAAGAGTGCCGATAAATTGGTGCCACATTGTGCAACTTATGTGGTGAATAATATGTGAATTCTTTGCAAACCTTTATTAAAAACAGGAACATGTGCTTGAAAACAGTTAGCAGCTTGCTGAAGGTACCTATGGAGTGGAACACTCCCAGGCAATAAACACCCAACTTCCTTCCTCGCCATTTTGCCGTGACAATTAGCTAGCAGGGCAGACAACAGCCACAGATGTCATAACAAAATCAGACAAGTATTGAGTCAAATTATAGCAAGCATATTTATATTTTTTATTCAAATTGGTCAGTGGTGAATGTAAGAAAAGCAGTCGTCTGTTTTGCTTGGTCACCACATGAGAATAGCTTGAGGAATCGAGTCAGGTTTTGGTAATTTTTCTACATATGGTGACTTAGAAGTCTGGGGGAAAAGCACAGCGAAAGGAAAACAAGTCCATCAACAGCATAGCGCAAAATAAAAATATATAATGGCTTGGTTTGGATTTCTGGTTTCCCTTTTGAATTTTTAAACACGCATTTCATTGCTATGAAGGCAGTACTACATTGCTTGTATTTTTTTCCCATAATTACACATAATTATCACAGCCTTTCTGGCACTTTAATCATAAAACAAAGAAAAAAAAACGTCTTGCGGTCCCTCTATTTGTGCATTCCTTTGGCGGAATTCTGCTGATTTCCATTGAAGCGGGGGACTTTTCCCCTTTTCCCGACAGAACGTTCTGGACCCTTTGCTCCGTGGATGTGTGGTAATTGACACATCGGACTGTCGTCACCCCTGTGGGTAACCTCGGCCCTTCCAGTTACGCACGTTGGGTTATAAGCTCATTGTCCATCCTGTCCGTTCTCAAGTGTTTGGTTCATTTATTTGTTTGTTTGTGCTTTAATGACCCTTAAGTTAATTATGGTCTTAAAGGCCGTTAAATAGTGAATCATGAATGGTATTACATACACAGTTCATATCAGGCCATTCGCATTGTTCATTTTGCTTTGCCTGGGTTTTGAATATAATTCTGTCTGAGAGTGTCACTAGGGGTAAGTGAATTTTTCTGGTTTTCGGGCAGAATGCAGACTCACAACTCTGTCAGACCTACCTCTTAAGGGGGCATTGGTGATGCACTTTATTCATACGTAGAGCTTCGCAGCTGAGATGCGCTCAGGTTAATGCTGATCTGCCAAGCCAGATCCCACCTGTCAGATGCAAACAGACCTTATAAGCAGACCCCATCTTCCTATGCATTCTTTCCTTCAGTGTTTTTCTGTGTCATTATTAGATTTGCCTGATTTGCATATACAACCGCAGAAAAAATTACGAGACCACCCTATATTTTTAAACAAATCTGCATTTTTAAGTTATGGTTTAACTGTGGTTCTGCTGGCAGAAGGCTACGCTGAGCAGCAAGATGCTTTCGGGTTCAAAATTTCTAAGACAGCAGTACACAAGAATAAGGTGAAGCAGGAGACACTGGGAACGACCAGAAACCAGCCAGGTAAAGGGCGGAAGCGACTTTCTAATGCCAGAGATGACCGTTAACTTATCCGACAGTTTCTCATGAATTGTAGGATGACATCAAGTGACCTTCAGAAGGAATGGGAAACATTAAGTGCAGGTGTGAAGTGCACTGCTAGGAGAGTGTGTAACAGGATCCTAGAAGCAGGACTGAGGTCCCATAAAGCAAGGAAGAAGCCCTTCATCAATGAGAAATAAGGAAGAACCAGACTGCAGTTTGCAGAAAAATATGTATTATTCAAAGATGCACACCCATAAATTGAGAAATGAGTGAAACATTGTGCTGTAGTCTCTTAATTTTTTCCACAGCTATGTTTATTTAGCTTAATTTGTTTTTTTATTTTTTTTTATTTATTTATTTTAGTTTTCTTTCACAAATCACAATTCCTGGCTTCTCATACATTACATTTTCTTTCAAAATTTATAGCTGGTTAATTTCAACAACCCTTTAACCTCTCAGGGCAGAATACTGGCAAGGAGAATCATTTTATGGATTATGCACATAATTATGACTTTAAGTATATATTTATGCGTAAAGTTATGGTGGGGCATAAAAGAGAAAATAAGATTTTTAGAATGTACTTTTAACATTAGAATGGACATTATCAAGCAGATCAAATTTGTTAGGTATTTGGTTATTGTAACCACAAGGCACAAGTCTACAAGTATTTCACTTAAAAATGTTTTGGTACCAAGCTCCGACAGTAGGCTCTTTATGTCTTTTGGGGAAACATTCAGAATATGAGTTAGTCCTACTCTGGAGCCGCCTGAGTGAGAAACACACATACACACATACTTGTGTTGGCAGTACATCTAGGAGTATGTCAGTCTTACATCAGTACTTAGGCATTCCAAGTCTGGACGTGCTGACGAGGGTTCAGACTGCTACAACCCTAATATTTAAGTGCAAATTTTATTGAAGCGTGAATGTCTGAATTCATGTTCAGAATTAAAATGAATCGCGACCATTTAAACAGGCTGATAGTTACATTTCTGCAGCTTACTGCGTGGTTTTTCCGGACGCTTTAAATAGAACATAAAACACGGTATTTGTGCGTTAGCTAGCAAAACTATGATTCTTTCCACTTAAAGCTATCGCTCCAGGCATTTGGCATCTGAGAAGCCACAGAAGAGAATCAGCACGAGCCCCTGGACTGAATCTTCTACTTTCCACTGGCAGTCTTTGTTTATACATTCACAGAGAAGTTTTGAGTCACTATAGGATAAGTTAATCCAACATCAAATGTAGCTATTATGATAATGGGATGTGTCATAATTTAAAGTCAAAACATAAGGAGGAAATCACATGAATGACCACTGGAGTTCTTTTTTCCCCTTTTAAACAAATAAACAAATGAAATATGGTATATCTAAATTGTACCATGTGGTTTTCATTTATACACAACAGTCCTCTCGGTATTTTATTCTTCCTCTAAATAGGTACTGGTCTTTCCCGTGTTAATAATCCCAAGGTACCCTACATTTCTTACCAAACTGACATTAGTTTGGCAGAAAAGCGTCTCAAATAAAGATTATACTGTATTCTCTTAAATGTCATGCTTGGAATTAAGAGGACGGGAAAATATGCGCTCAGCACATTATTCAAGAAATCCTTTCCATTTTATGACAAAACAAATTAAATACAGTAATTTTCATTGGGATCTAGTGTTCTCAGGAGAACCGGCACAGCAAAATATATCTGCACTAATGACCAGCCTGTGAAATTCAATTGCTCTTATTTGCTAACGCCTATAATCATTTCTCTTAAACCGTTATATAGCGCTCTAGAGATACACCATAAAGTATATGAATGTAATAGCAATCAGGATTTTTTTTTTTTTTTTGCAAGGACAAGTACTTAGAGTAATTTTCTGTAAAGGCCTCTGGCAAAGGTCCGGAAAAGTGAATGTTGGACGTACAGCTGGACACTTTGCGTTCACCTGCTGCTTGTCGCACTTTACTTTTAATAAGACTAAGCAAGAGTACTGGAAGAAGGTTGCTGTGAAACATGTTATGGGAGGGACAACAGTCTAAGTAATTAGTAGTGTGTATATCAGGGAATCGTTTGTCCCTTTCCAGAGCAAGACCAAAAACTTCTGGATTTGCATGATTGTTATTTTTATACTGTTTTTTTAAAATTTATTTATTCTTTCAGACCCAAACACCGTGGTGCCAGACCCAGTGATAATCGACAGCCCTGGCAAGGACAAGGACAGTACGGAGTCGACGAGCAGACCTCCTGCCAAGGATAAGGATGAGCGGAAAGGCAGTACAGGTAAGTGACTCCTGTGATGAAGCGTGCCTCAACACGGCCCCTTCCTCAGCATCCTGTCGGCAGCTTTTCAGGCATGCTGGCATTTGTCAGCCTCACAGAAATTTTTCACAGTAAGCCGGAATCAGGGTGGGGGTTTTCTGTGTGCATGTTATAAAATGCAGTCGTTTGAATTAGGTTTATAGCACTGATAATGCGACATGCAAACAATGAATTATGGACTTAAAAAACTCAAACTTAGTCAATACTCAAGTTTTCATAGAATACATGCTGTTAGTACATTTTCCTGGGTCTTTGTGCGAATATAAACAATGGGGAGTGTTCCTACACTTCCAGAACTGACTCCAAAGGGTTTCAAATGTGAGGCAGAAGAGGAGGCCTTTGAGGACGTACTCATGTTGTCACTCTGGAAGCTTCTTTCTCATCCCATCTGTCCATGTGACTCTTACTGTGAGCTCTGCGGTCACATCAGTGTGGTTTTGATATAGCCTCGATTTTACCACACATGTGAAACCCTTGAAAGAGCTTGTCTACTGCTCATTTATCTTTTGCGTCTTCTGTTGAAAACAGCACGTAAATTTGTTGGTTTCGGGTGATGGTGTGTGGGGGGGGGGGTTGCAGTGCCCTGGTTTTTAATTATGCTAAGTGGTAATGCAGATAGACATGCCACTCAAGTGTGGTAATGAAAAATCAAAACCATATCCGCAGCACTGTGATAGAGCGGCGGATAAGATTATCAGCGACTATTAAAATCGGTCAACAGGGCTGACAAGAAAATAAGGGATTTTCTGGCCTCTGCAAGCTGGACATGTTAATTTGTGCTAGCTTTTTTGCTGGGGTTTCACTCCTAGCTCCTTTTTTTCTTTTTCTTTTTTTTTAAGCTAAGCAGAAGAAAGTCAGACTTTATTAGGGTTCGGAAAGTAATTTCCTCTTGCAAACGCTGGCCCTTCTAGGGACAAAACAAAATCACATGTACAGGGAAAATGGCCATGACTCCCTTTTGGCATCGAGACAAAAACCCTGTTTTGTTTTTTTTTGTCTTCTCCAATCTTTTGTCAAAGTGAAAGCTTTCTCCTGTCATTTATTTTGGGTGTCCTATGTACCGATCCATCGTTTCAGCTGTAATCATTCGGCTCAGGGCATAAAAGATAGATGGTGCCCTAACAGGCCGCGAGGTAAGCTTTGGCTCGCTTTGTACTGCCCTCAGACCATCGAGGAATGTAATAAAGCTCGTTGTTGATCATGCCCGTCTTTGAAATGCCACGGCTGACTGGCAGCCAAATTCTTCCAGCACCACAGTAACCCGGTCGAGTCAGCCTGACAAGGCTTGCGAGGTAAATGGCACATCGGTCAAAACGCGAATGTGAAGATGCCGTGGATAGCCTTACGGAAAACAAGCATGGGAAAACGCCATGGGCTGGTTTGTACACGCGTACGGCTGTGCATGTATGCGTGTGCGTGCATGCCAGTCTGAAAGGACATTCGCTGTTGTAGAAGAAACGTTTCATACCCGTCGTGACTGTTGTCCAAGTAAACAGTTCGAAATTAGTCTGTGCTTCTGTGGAGCTTCGTGTTTTAATTTAGCTAGCTATGTATTTCAGGACTCTCAGTGTGTCGACCGTATATCTTCTTTTACAAATGCCGGTAACCTTGACACCAATGGAGACATGAGTCCAGCATGAGTCAAAAAAGAAGCGTAGGTCATAGTGCTTATAACAGCAGATTTCAAGTGTAATCTAATGGCATATTCATAGAAAATCTAAAATTTGATTTGCACACAGGAGGTATTTACTGCTGCTAAATTTCCCAGCACATATCCCATAACAGATGCGGGCGTCTGAAGACACACTCTAATTTAGCTGGCTTGTTTTGACAAGCTAAAAAATATAGGGCAGGACAGAAGGCAGTTAAGCTCCATTGCTTTCGACAAGAATTCAAATTATAGTTTCATACACCAGCAAGATCAATAGCAGGTTCCTTTCCATCTATCTGCTTTTAGAAAGTTTCTCCCCCCCCCCCCCATCTTTTCCCTTTTTGTTCTGGAAAAAAACCGAATCTCTTGAATCTGTTCCTTTCAGGGATCGCTTATGAGGCCATCTTTCTGTCATCTGCAGAGGAAGTTCAGTGCCTTAATTTAAGACCGCGGAGGCTGTTTGTGCGCACTGTTGCCGAGATTGTGGTCCGTGGGACGCGGCAGAGTATAAATAGTGTAGGGTGCAGGGTAGGGAAAGAGGGCTATGCAGGAAACATGCTAGTTATAAAAAAAGACAAGCTTGTCTCTGTTTAATGACTTGGATTTTTTTTCTTTTCCCCTGCAAAGTAGATGAAGATCAAGATTAGATTCAGTTGTGTTAATGGTTTCAATTCAAGCCAGATAACCCTGACATTTTACAAACAAAACAAAAAAATACAGTAAAAGTTCTCATATGCGACAACGACATGGACTGCCTGATAGTTGAATTTTCCAGATTGTTCAGTGTTATTCTTGAAAAACACGTAATACATTTTTTCGCAATTACTTTAATCCTTTTATACACAGAGCAATTGTTATAGTATTGTTATTTTAAAACGTCGCAACGTCACTGCCATCATTCGAGTATTTCGATATTCGAAATCGTGAAGCAAATGATGGAACAGGCAGAAATACTACTAAATCATGCTGCTTTTCTTGGCTATTTCAGTTTTAATTAGTTTTGCATAAATTATTTGTAAAATAGTGTTATTGCTTATTATTATCAATTTTAGTGGTATTTTCTGGTTGTGCTGGTAACTTGAACTTGCTGGTTACTTGAATGCTGGATCTGAAAGCATTTATTGAATGTTAATCTTTTTGTTGTTGTTTTGGAAGGGAAAAAATGGTTTCTGCATAGACTGACACTTCTGTGTCTGTGATTGTATGTATTTCAGTAAGTGTGTCTGCTCTTAGAAGCCTTATCCTTTCCCCATGACATGAAGTAGGCCTCTTAGCTGCAATTCGCCCTGCTACTATGGGTCTTTCGTAGACAATGAATGGAGCATCTGAACCCAATAGCTAATGCAGCCTGAGACCCTCAACAGGGAGAGCCTGATTTTATACCGTCTGCCTGTGAACAATCATTAAGGGCTTTGTCATCAAAACAATGGGAAGGAGCTTTCGATATTACCTGTTGAAGCTGTTAATTAATTTACCCTAAGCTGCTATAGCAGCTGCCGGCTTATTCCAGTTTTTGCCGTTTTTTTCGCCCCATTTTTTGTTCTTGTCTTTATTGTTTCTTACCACCTGCAGTTCTGGAAACAAAGAAAGTGATAAGATTTCATCGGGATTCCTCTGTTTTAAAAGCTTTTCTTTAACCAATTCCCTTTGTCCCCAAACAGGTAGCATCAACCAAAACAAGACTATTACGGACGAGGGCATCTTTGGCTCTAGGGCGGCTCTCTTCGCAGCCATCGGGGCGGGCTGCGTCATCTTCCTCTTCATCATCATCTTCCTGATCATTCTGCTGATCAAGATCCGGAAGCGGGCGAGGAAGCACACACAGCAGCGAGCGGCGGCCCTGACGCTCAGCACGCTGGCCAGCCCCAAGTGCTCTGGGAACGCTGGCTCCGAGCCCAGTGATATTATCATCCCGCTGCGGACTACAGAAAACAACTACTGCCCGCACTACGAGAAAGTGAGCGGGGATTACGGGCACCCAGTCTACATAGTCCAGGAGATGCCCCCCCAGAGCCCCGCTAACATTTATTACAAGGTGTGAAGATGAAGGGGAGAGTGCAGCCGTGATATTTTGTAGGACGTTTGGATTTTAGGAAATTATGGCCTACTTTTTTTTTTTTTTTTTTTTTACTACCTAGACCTTCTGAAGCTGGGGGACATTTAAACGATGACCAGTGAAGATAAAAACGTGAAAGAGTAATAGAAAGTCAGAAGGTCTACATAAAGACTGCTGTCAGGACATTAAAATTTCTCCTGTGTGGGCCAGCAGCAGGTCGTCTAGGTCTTCTCCCTGTCCGCGCCCTGTTTCCTGTTAACCTACAGATGTATTAAGCAGTCACATGTTCCCTGATCTTAGCCATGGTATATTTCTGGATAGCAAATAAGAGATGGGATACATGGTTTAGGCTTTTGAATCAGTAGCCTTTCTCCTTGTGTGGTAGTGAGAAGGAACAGGGTAATGTCCAGAAAGTTGAAAACCTGCAGCCGCAGGCTGTCTGTCATTCGCTGGCTTCATCACCGAGGTGAAGCCGTTCTGAATTGCTCAGGTAACAGGGCACATTGTGACAGATACAGCAGCACCATCTTCTTGCACACTATGATGTTTACCTTGCATTATTCTCATCAAAGTTAACTCGCTCTTTCTTCTCATAATTCTGCTCGTCAGGTTTTTCTTTTTTGTTCTTTGCATTTACAGTATATCATGGTAAATATTCCTGTATTTCATGTTATCATATCTCAGTAGCAGCGCATTTATTTGGCGAAGAAACATTACGTGTGAGCCGTAACTCTAGGGAGGTCATTGTTTTTTGTAAGGCAAAAAAAAAAAAAACATTCATATTTCCTTTTGTCCGTTCAGTCCTGAAGCATCGCCAAGAAAGGTATTTACGAGTGCTGTCAGTCTTACCAGTGCCCGGTGGTGCCTAACTGTGTTCAGGCAAGAACAGTGTGCCTGTGGCGTCCCAAAGACAAATTTAACGGGCCAAACCGGCTGTGGCTCGTGCTGAAGATTTGCCAGGTGCGAGTCGAACGTGAGCGATAAAAAGTTACAACTGCAGATCTCCAGAACTACTTAAGAAAAAGAATAATAAATTACGGTGCTGTGTGTCCACCCTCCTCAAGATGGGGGGGGGGGGGGCAGCACGAACAAGTTTGTTGAAGGTAGGAAGTTTTTTATTTTTTTAAGATGTTATCAGAGAAAGTGGAGATCTTTCCGGCCTCAGCATGGTAAGCGCCCTCGTCTGTGACATTCTGACGGATCCACGTGTTTTGAAGTCAGGTTTTAAAGAGAGAAGGAATTAAGAGTGTTTATTCTGAAGTTTTGTTTTGTGGTTTGTGTGCCTTTTTTCTCTTTTCCTTCATCACCCATAGACCTTTTTCGTTCTCTGTGGCAACGTGGTGATTCATCGCAGTACGGGATATGATCAAACTCGCAGCGCCCTGAGAAAAGGCCCTTTGCCACACGCGTCATATGAAGAGTATTACAGTAATTGCCAGATAGGCCTTCTGTTTAGGTGTCTCCTGCTCCATATAGGCACACAATAACTAGAACAAAAATGGTTCCACGGCCTATCTAAAGAGAAATATTATTTATTAGTGCTCTGCCACCAGGCTGTAGACGGGCTTGTTTTATCTCAATGCAGTTTTCTTTTTTTTTTTTTTTACAAATACAAGTTAAAGGATAACACTATAGATCAGTTATAAAGTATACAGATTCACTGCTGTTCAGTTACTAGCATTTTGTTAATTTAAACAAGTTGTTACATCTTTCTTGCGCTTCCTCCGTGTAGCTATTTGTCGATATGTTGTTTACGCCCACCTACCGGTTAGCTTCTAGGGAGAAAGAAAGAAACAAGCTTGGTTTTCTTTGTCGCAGCTCCCTTTTAGGGACAGCACGAGAATACAAAGCAGCATGACTTTGTCAGACATTCCACTCTGCTTATTTTCTGCCAGTGATAAGGTGGATCCCACTGCAGGTTACCAATGCCTTTTGAACAAATCCTCCATTTTTTCGTGTGTGTGTGTGTGTGTTTGTCTTTACCAGCTCCTGCTTCAGTCAGTACACAAGTGCTAAAAGACTTAGATGGTATAATTAAAGAGGAAGAACCAGAGCAGAAGTCAGACAGGGACACAGGCAGAATAAAAATAATAATAATATAAATTAATAAATAAATGGTTGTCAAGCAGATTTTTTGCTTGGTGAAGCAACATGAATTTAGGTTACGTTTGTAATTGGAAGGCAACAGCTGAGATGATTTCAGAGCAATGAACAAATTTATATTTTGGAAAAATCACTGTCTTTACAGTTAGATGTGACATTTTTTTATTAAAATGGTTTGGTTTTGTTATAGCTTCCTGATTTTTAGCCTCTAGTTGCAGGAAAAAATGTCACTGCTGTTCTCTGATCTGGATACATTCAGTGTGTGTCATATCAGTCTCCTAAAAACTTTTTTTATACGTTGTTCACAGAATATGGTGGCCCTGACATTTGCATTAATTCATACTGTTTATTTTTAACAGAATAAACATTTTCAGCATGTAAAATGCATTTTGAAATGCCAATTTACGTATGACACTTTTTGACATTTTTGTGGTATTGTTTTAATTTTATTTTATTTGAATGGTATTCATTGTTATCACTTTACAATTTGGCAAAAATGAAATTGAAACTGTAAATATGTTGAAATAGATAAGCTTAAAAGTACGATTTATTAGGACCCCATTTAATTAAAATATAGATTTTTTAATGCAGAATTTTTGTAAATATTTGTCATTTAAGGCATTTTGTATAAACTTTTCAATTATTTTCTTGTTCACTTTTTTGTTAGAAAAGAACAGTAATACAGAACCTCTTAGAGTCTGTGTTACGCATCATATGAATTTGTCTGAAGTGCCACATATTGCCAGGAAATAGTACTTTATAAGGTTCACTACACAGCAAATACTTTCCATATTGTTTTCAGCATCATCCACGGTATATGGGAGACAAAGCTTAGAAATGTGTGTTCCATTTTTGTTCAGTTCCCGCTCGCCATTGTGACACGGTGACCACATATCACAACACGGTAGTGAACCTTCTACAGGTTAAGTGAACAACTGGTCAGAAACACATGTTGCCTTCGGAACCACGAAACATGTGTGTTCCACCTTTGAGTCTTGGCAGTAGCAGAAATTTGATTTCACACAAGTATTTCCTCCGTGTGTCAGCGGCATACATTTGAGAATTAACTGTATCCCTTTACTAGTCCCAGAAGCTGTCCGCACCTTCTATGCGCTTATGCTGTGAGCATATAGCCTAAAACAAAGGGAGCTAATTGTGCAACTGCCTGCTCATCAGACACTCCCCCCCCCCCCAAAGCATTTGGTTTAGCCTGGTTATTACTTTATTTTTTATTTTTCTGCCGGGGAGTAATGAGTCCCCTGCTTTCCATTATTGCACTTCTCCATGAGCCCAAAGCTGAACAATCCGTCTCTGTGGAATACCACAATATTATCACAATATTATCCATGCACTCTGTGTAATAAACACCAGCCACCGCAGGGAAGTCCCTCTGATATCAGCAGAAATAATCACCGTTCCGGCCAGTGCAGCCCAGATTGTTTACCGCGTCGCAAAACAACGATGCGAAAGGAACTTCCATCGATAGCTAAACAGTATCCAATTTTCACCTTTTTCCGCCTGCATGGAGCTGCTGGGAAGAGACGTTTTTATTTTTCATTATTATTATTATTATTATTATTGTTCTTATAATTATTATTTTTATTATTTAAAATTCCCAGTTGATCCGCCATGCTGTAAGACTGGTTGCTCACTTTCCCTGGCCTCGGTAACAGTTTTCTGTTAAAGATACAGTTCTAAGTACATGTACTCAATCCCTGTGAATTGATGTTTTTCGTATCGCTCAACAGATGTCTCACTGTTCGTTTGTTTCGTTCGAATTTGCAGCTTTTACTCAAAATAACCAGTTACAATGGAATTTGAATTCCATGTGCCAAGCCAACCTGATATTGCATATTGATAAATAAATTTTTCCTATGGAAGTCAGTGTTGAGTGATCTTAATTTGTCCTTGTTTTTAATTATGGGGGGTGGGGGCTGATGTGGACTGGAATCCTGTGCATCATGTTTCCGGAAACATACCTTGTGCTTATTGGTATAAGCTACACTGGACAAGTGCTTAGGGGAGAGACCGACGTCCAGTAACCTTGGGTTAATGTTGAAAAGACAGACCCCTTATTAGTATATACACGTTATATAGGCAAAGAGTAATGAGTAATGAGAGGAGGTTTGCAGCAGAGCCGCAAGGCAGCGTTTCCGGGGCAGTGGAGCAGGTGCAATCTCCATGATCAAAAGCAGACAATAGATACGGAAGCACCCGCCCTGCCTGAAAGGCTGAAAAACTCGTTTGGAGTAAAATGTATTTCTAAATTACACAAGCAATTAAAATGGCTAAGAAAAGATGGGGAGGGGGTTGGTAGACTATCAGCCATCCAGTCATTTTCATCAGGTGCATGAAGAACTATACAGTCAAATATTAATGCATTTCTCATAAACTGGGGACGCTAAAGTACCACCACTGGCCTCTAACAATTAAATGGACAAAATTATTTACAGAACTTAAGTAATTAGCTTGGGCATAAAGCAGTTTTCTGGATCTGAATGGCAATTGAAGGTCTTATCAATTTAATTAAATTGAAGGTTGATAGAAATGCTAATATTACTGAAGTCACAGAGGCAACAGTTTTCAGACCTGTTTCCACCAAGTTCTAGCAAAGCAAAATTATTAGCAGCCACAGTTTCAGGAGTGATTGCTACTGCAGTGCGCCAAAGAAACATTAAATGCTGCAGTTAGTGTCAAACCATACATCAACTCAGTGATTTCTTTATTTACAGAAATGAATCTGTATTAATATTGAAATAAGTTAACTCAGTGTGGGAATGTTTCAATGTTAAATATCAATGAAAAACACATTTTAAACAGTTTTCGATATTATTGATTGCTATTTTAATGTTAACAAGTCAAACACTGATTAACAGTACTGTACAGGCATATGGCATTGGCAGAGAAAAAAAATTGCAGAACATTCCCTTCTTCCTTCCTTCCCTCCTTCCTTCCTTCCTTCATTCATTCATTCATTCATTGATTACCCATTCATATCAAGACAAATACCTTCTGATGACATCAGCAAATAATTTTTTTTTCTAAAGCAATGCCCTGGTTTTCTGTTTAAAGTACTTGTAGGATGATTTTCTTTTTATTAGTAGAACATGATCTGGTGTTGAACAAAATTAGCTTGCTGCCATTTTTAGGTGAATTTCCCCTTTAATGTTCTGCCTGAACTATTCTGTGGTTATAAGGTAATGCATAATTCAGACAGCATAGCATCTCTGACCTTATACATTTTCCCTTCAAGTCATATAGTTCGCTGAAGGACAAATTCTACATTTACAAAGAGTTTGCTGATTTTAAATGAAAGTAGGTTGATTGGACTTTGGAGTTTGATGAGTAGGTCTAGAATAAATATGCCATAATTTCCATGACTCCCTTTAATTGATAAAGTATTTGAAATATTACTTATGACAGCTAGAGATTACTAAATACTCCAGGGAATATGGGATTTGGTTTTTAGGTCATTTCGTTTTTGAAAACAATGCTATTTTTCACTCTGACATAGTTTGTGATTTTTGGTTTTGAACCATAAAGAGAACTTATTGTTATTAATTGAAAAACAAATTCAATAACTATGTAGCTGGAGATATCTGATTTGTCTACCCTCAGGTAGGACATTCTGTAATATTTTGCTAATTTCTACACAAAACATACTTTGGATATTTCATGTGCAATTATTATAATCATTATTATAGCCATTTTTACTATTCTTTGTAGTAATAAGAATATTGTTATCGTTTCGGGAAGGAAATCCAAAGGCCACTCTTGTTGGAAATTCACATCCCACCGGTAATGGTCAATAAGCAATGACTCTCTCCCTTAACGTTCCAAATGGAAAGCATTAAGGACAAAGTATTCTTTTCAACTTCTAGACTGACATTTGGTCTTGTACGTCAAGCAGCTGCTGAAGAACATGTTTTGCCAGACCGATAAGGAGGTCTGAAAATATTGGCCACTGGCAGCCTTGTCGGATTTGGGATCCAGCAAAGAGATTATTCGATGAAAGCTGAGAGCAAAGCAATTGACCCCAAGATGTGATATAATTAACCTCTTAGTCCTTCTGTCCATCTTGCAGCCCATATATGACATTAATCATTAAATGGTACTTTATGATGGCTTTGCTTTTGAAATTTTGATGAATGGCTTTTTTTGTATGTGCTTTGTATATAAATCAATATATTTTAATATTTTTATTAATACAGATAGGTATAAATTACATACAAAAATAAATTATTGCTATAATTTTTTATTGGAATGCATTGATTTTCATTAAAATTATCACTTATTTTACCAAAACTGTATAATGCATGACGATTCGGCAAATGCTGACAGTTACTTGCTCATTTATGAAAGAAGCTTGTTTGGGCATTTCTGCATATAGTCCATAGGTTTACAGGGATTTGTCTCATGTGATACACTCCTTGTCTGTGGCACTAACCAGTTGGCGCCTCAGAACTGTTTCTTTTCAGCAAAGACAAGCCACAATTGTGTGTTCTTCTACCAAATCTATAGAGATGGTTTGCCCTCAGAAGATTTGTGAGGCCTGTTTGTTAAAATGTTCCACAGAGGGAAAAAAGTACAAAGGATACTTTTTTTCCGATGAGCAAACAATACATTAACCTGCTGAGACTGTTAAATGTTTAATACTTCTTGACCGATGCATATTTCAATAGCATTGTTCCTCAGGCACAAAGGCCTAATTGCATTACTTTTGTGTCTGTTCCCATGTGGAAATAAGTAAACCATAAAACTGTAAACAAGCAAGCAGGGCCATTGCCTTGGTTTAGAAATGAATAAAGAAAATCTTCAGACTAAAACTATCAGAAACATACTTTCTAACATTGCAACTTGCAAAATAAAAATGGTTTTGTTTGTAACTAAGTTATTTGTAACGTTAAAAACTAGGTGGCACAGGTATTGCCTGTAAATTATATTTAGTTCTATGCAAAATATGGGGTTTAATATCATGTAATGGAGTTTTTGGTTGGACATATGACAGTTCTTGTCCTATTGACTGTGTGACATGCAAAAGATCACAAAGCAGATTCTTAAACGGGCAAAGACTCAAAGGCCATTCTGTTTGGTTTAGCTGCTCATTAACACAAACATCCTGACCCTCCAAAAAGTGAATCACATCACTGCAACTGAATATATAGAACACACAGGATCAAGAGGATCAGTTTAAACATGCGGCAAGACGTGGTGCTTCCAACATCTTAGAAACAGCAACTTCCTGGAATTTTCACATATTACAGTGTCTGGAGTTTAAAGAGAATGGTGTGATGAAGAAAAAACAACCAGTTACGGGAATTTCTGTGGGTGAAACCTCCTTGTTAATGAGGGAGGTCACAGGAGAATGGCCAGACTCGTTAAAATTAACTGGAAGGTCAGAAGTGTAAAAATAACAGCTCAGAAAGGCATCACCAGATGCAACTCATCAACCTTTGAAGTGATTTTGGAGAAAAAAAAGGGGGGGGGGGGGTCTTACCTGACACTACCTACCTACCTACCTACCTAATAAAGTGGCCACTGTGTGTATATATCGATCAACGATCAACATTGAAACCATTTGCTTGATATTGTGTAGGTCTCGCCAAAACAGCTCTACATTATACTGCTGAAAGTAGTATAATCATCGGAGAATATCGTTGCCAAGAAGGGAAGTACTTGGTCTGCAATATTCTTTAAGACGGAATATATGCCGGAATATCACCCACATGAATGCAGAGACCCAAGGTCTCCCAGCCCAGAGCTTCACACTGTTTCTGCTGGCTTGCCTTCTTCCCACAGTGTATCTTGCTGCCATGATCCACATGCACCCACCATCTACTTGAGGCAACAGAAAATGTTACTCGCCACCCAGGACAGCTTCTTCCGTAGCTCCATGGTCCAGTTCTGATGCTCACGTGCCCATTGGAGCCACTTTCCGTAGAGGACAGGGCTCAGCATGGACACTCTGGCCAGTCTGTGGCTATGCAGCCCCCAAACACAGCAGGCAGTGATTCACTGTGCATTCTAACATCTTTCTATCATAGCTTTTCATAAATTTGTGCTACAGTAGCTCTCCCGTAGGATCCAACCAGACAGGCTAGCCTTTGTTGCCCTCGCACATGAGCCTTGGGCACCCATGACCACATCACTGGTTCACCAGATGGCCTTCCTTGGACCGCTCTTGGTAGGCACGGACCACTTCATACTGGGAACACCCCACAAGACCTGCCATTCTGGCGATACTCTGACCCAGTCGTCTAGCCATCACAACATGATCTTTGTCAAAGTTGCTCAGATCCTTATGCTTGCCCATTTTTCATGTTTACAATACATCAACCTTCAAGAAATGACTGATTAATACTTGACAGGCACCATTGTAATGGGATAATTAGTGTCATTTATTTAATCTGCCAGTGGTTATAATGTTATGGCTCATCAGTGCATATAGGTCATATTAAATGAGTAGCATTAAAACACTGTATCCCTGTATTAGATAAGCAGTTAGAAGATGCATGCATGGATGGATGGATGGATGGAGGGATGGACGGATGGATGGATGGACCATTTTCTGTGTTTTGGACTAAATACTGATTTGCCAGTTTACTGGTGATAGTTATTGCTGAACTCATCAACAGTGGCTGGCAAAGTGGTTTGACAGAAGCATATTATTAAGAAATATAAGTATATAATATATCAGAGAAATCACCATTGCAGGGTAGGTGGAATATAAATGTGCTTAGTTAACATTTAACATGCCTAGTAACAATGACAAAAGTGACATTATTTCAGATAGTCGGAAAACCTAACTCTGAGCAATAAAGCAGACTCAGCAGTATAGTTCATACTGAATTTAGCTCACGCCAAATGCCTTTAGGCACAAACCTAGGCAAAGATATATGGTTCATTCATTATACAGCAGCATTATGAATAATAATAACATTAACAGTAATAATAGTAACAACAATAGTTACTATTATTATTTAGATGTTAGTATATACATATATTCATCTTAATAATATATAATTATAAGCCTAATGATGTTAATTCCAGTAATAATAATTAGCATATTTTGTTCTAGAAAACGAAAACATATAGCGGCTGAGACAAAAATGTTAGCTAATTTATTTTATACATCTGTTACTTACATACTGTGCCTGCAGTGGCCATAAAATCAGTTCACAGTTTCTGGGACATGCCATTAAATAACTGGCTAAATTCTGAGCATAATTGTAGAGAGCATCTGATTCTTCATGGGGCAAATAGAGGTGGCTTAGTTTCTCTTTAGTGCATAACAGGATATCTGATCTCCCCCATGCCTGCAAAATTACTATGCATATCACACACGTTTGCACTGTACCTCAGATTAAAAATACCCCCACCCCTGCTGTAAGTGCTAAATAAAAAGGACATTGTAGGAATCCCTCCTGGCCTCCTGCCTTGTCATTTGCTATATATGCTATGGTTTTAGCAATACTGATCTTGCACTAAATCAGAGTAAATATGTGACGAGTAGTACCACTGGAATAAAGGCTTTCTAGGTTATAATGTCATATACCTATTCATGATGCCTCCTCTACAGTTTCATTCAGTTTCATTCAATTATCCATACATAACATGGTGTGGACCTGGGGTATACCTGGCTGCACAGGGCACAAGGTAATCAAACACCATGGATGGGAAGTCAGACTCCTGTGGAACACATACTCACCATGGGCAACGTAGGGACAGCAGTTTGCCTAGAAAGGTGTTTTTGGACTGCAAGAGGAAACCTGTACAAACACAGGAATAATCTTCAGATTCCTGACACATTCACACATACACGCACCACGCACACACAGAAAGATTGGCTATCTATATGTTTGTGGGGACTCTCCACTCTCCATTCATTTTTATGGGCATAACCCTAATACCAATTATGAGAAACGTAATCTCTACCCAGCAATTAACCTTAAGCAAAGTAACCAAACGAAATACCAGACTTTTACCATTTTTAATTTTTTGATTGCATTCACAAGGGCAGCTTCCCCTTGTGGGAACCAAAAAAATCCCTATAAGGTCAAAATAACACGTTTTTATCACATTGCGGAGAGACTTGGGCCCCACAGTGTAATATATACATGCCCCCCCCCCCCCCACACAGTCAGATGCCAGAGTCAAATTCCAAACCTGCAAGCATGTAGCGCTAACCATTAAGCTACCATGTTACCCTGAAACTGACGAAAAATGATCATCGTGAAACGTATTGTTCTGTAGGATAACCGGCCTATTGGCAGGGTCATCAGATGCTTGGCTTACATTCTGAATGCTAGTCCTAGCCTCCAATCCTAAATGGAGCTGCTCTCTTTTGTTAGCGTAGCGTCTGGGTATGATTGTATTTCTGTGACTTACCCAGGGACTTGTGCGACACATGGAATTGGCCTCCACTTGGTCTTAAGTAAGTGGTAATTACATCAGTACATTACAGCCCAAAATAACCTTTTGCACAATATAGTGTCCATTATTTTCTCTGAATCGTCTTTGAGAGGCAGTTGACTCGGCTCTTTTATCAAAAACACCCCCACCCCACCCCCCCTTAGTCGCTGCTGTTACAGTTGTGCTAAGATGTGGCTAAATCTTCTATGGAGAGAGGTGACCCTTCATATTTATAATAATAGTTCACAGAATGAACAAAAAAATCCATTGGTCCCAATCAAAATTGCATGCAAAGAATAACTTGACGAGAATAACAACTAATAGACCATCTGCATGCAGCTTAAAACTTGAATTCTTCCTGAATGACACACCTGATACTTAATGCTGCCTATAAAAGTGAAATATGCATTTCCTGCAGCATTCCCCATGCATAAAGAGGGCATGGTGTCCCCACCATTTTTTTAATGCATGCATCGTTTTGTATGCGCTGCAATTTAAACAAAACCTATCCATTTTAACAAAGTAACATTAGGGAACAATCAAACTGATGAAACAAAAAAAATCAAAGCGTTATCCTTAAAAATAGATGCGTTCATTATGTGTGCTCTATTGTTTACAAATGAATTCAATGTTCTGGCAGAGGAGAAGCTGCATTTTACACTCAGAGGGGCTGATTTACAAGATGGAACAAAAGGGCAGAGAACGCATGTTTCATTGCATAAGCAACAGATATACCATGGTATTAGAGGGTGATTTACTAAAGGTAATTATGTAAATGACACCAGCTGCAAAAGCCTTAATTAACATATGGGCTTATCTATATTATATTGCTTTCTGGAATTGCTTGACTGGACAATTCCCAGTACCAGGCAGTAGTGGCTCTGTTACTCTCTGAACTCTGCCTCCAAATCATCTATTTATACTTTGTT
Organism: Gnathonemus echidnorhynchus; assembly: GCA_026776725.1. Classification (NCBI taxonomy): domain Eukaryota; kingdom Metazoa; phylum Chordata; class Actinopteri; order Osteoglossiformes; family Mormyridae; genus Gnathonemus; species Gnathonemus echidnorhynchus. Next base: position 1,202,465 of record JAODJU010000002.1, on the reverse strand, counting down.
TCTGTCTGGTATACCACGTTGAGATGAAACTGTGCATGAGACATACGATTATTAAAAGTTTATTTTAGAAGAAGACCTCAAAAAGACCTTCAGACACGGATTACGGCTTCTACCAACAAAAGCGTACAGTAGTTGTGTCACATATTCTACAACGGGGGACTTAAAACTTGTGACTTTGAAGCTCTCGCTACGCAACTAGTCAAAACTCATCCAACCTGTTTCATAAACAATCCGTTAAAGAGGCGAAAACCTTCAGAGGCCTGTGTAAGCCACCCGCAGCCCCCCAGCCACACTCCATCTCTATCATGTCCAGATGGGGGATCAACAGCCTACCTCACTGAATGGGTATAATTCCTTCTGTGAATTCTCAGCCATAAACGCAACAAGCACTCACAAGAGCCGCCTCTATTACTCATACTTCTAAATAATGTTAATGTGCTTGGTCTGCAGTTATTTATACTCATCCTTATCTTGCAGCTATATACCTTTTTTTAAAATCCTTTTTAGATGCCTTTGGCTCTATTTACTTAATACAGTGGGGGGGTCAGTGATGGAAGGCTGTTTTGCAACCCGCCCACCACAGACACACATACACAAACAGACAGACGGACACACACGCACGCACACACAACTGTGGTATAAGAATTTCACTGTATTTCCTGAATACGTGACAATAAAAAGTGAAACATTAATTAATTGAGTGGTGAATGATCTGGGGAAACACCAGGAATGTCTAACAGTTGCATCAGTTTTGAGTAACTCTTCCACTTGGCATTGAAGAATCGTTTAAAGGTGAATCATTTTTAATTTTAATTGAATTGTTGGTCTAACATTTTTTCTGTGCATTATGCTCTTGCGACTATTGAAATATTGTTCACGGGCCAAAATTACCTCCTGCTTTGACTGCTTGTTAAATATACTGTGCCTTGCACTTGTAAATCACCTTGATTAATCACAGTGCAATGTTCAATACATATATTTACATACGTGCCTCCCAATATTTTGTGGACTCTCCTGGGATGTTCTCGATTTACATATTCATTAATGGAAACCCTGCTAAGACCAAGGTGCCCACACATCTCGCATATCCAAATGACATCCGTGGCCTCTTACAGAACGCCGACTATGATGCCTAGGATTCCAGCATATTTCATGCTTTACATCTGCAAATAAATTATCCCTGTTAAAGATAAATAGGTTTTACTTTATGGAACAGATATTAACTTGACAGATAATATACTTACTTATTTCTTTATTTACACAAACTCAGAATTTCTTTTGAAAGAGACTGTGAAGGAAGCAGCTCTTTGGACTTTAACGAGGAACCTTCCCTGCATTCTTAATGTGAAACATCCATGTCATGAGTAGCTAATTCTGGTTTTAACCGACTAATCACAGTTAAACATAGAAACTAACAAATGATACTAAAATAGGGCTTTTTCTACTGCAGCACAAGTCTTCGTATACATGAAATATCAATGACCATGTATTCATTAAAAACAAGCATGGTAAATTATGTTGTACACAACAGTAGAGTAAGCAGTAGCAGTCAGCAGTAGCAGTCAGCAGACGCAGTCAGCAGTAGCAGTTAGCAGTTGGCAGTAGCAGTTAGCAGTAAGCAGATGCAGTCAGCAGTAGCAGTTAGCAGTAGCAGTTAGCAGTAGCAGTTAGCAGATGCAGTCAGCAGTAGCAGTTAGCAGTAGCAGTCAGCAGTACTCGTATTTGTATCACTAAATACGCTACTACTAAATAACGGCAGGCCTTTGCTGTCGGGGAGTCTGCATACTGACATGTGCATGCTGCTTTCTAACATCTGCTCACTCATGCTGTACTTCGGCCCTGAATCCCCGTCACAGATCATTACCTATGTTATCTCCTGTTATTCCCTTCTATCCCAGGATTTCAGAAAAAAAAAGAAAAAAATACTCCTTATGGCGTATTGACTTAGAAAAGGAGAACGGCCCAAACTCTGTCCAAAATCTCAAGCTAACAAGAGAACTGCAGAAGGCCTTCTCCTATTATTTTAATTTAGTTTTAAGTGGTATCTGCCTAACAAACACAGGATGTGCTGTTTTTAATCAAAGTAATCAATGCGTGTTTGAAAACGGCTTTGATTTAAGCCCAGGTCCTAGCGGCTTGTCCTAAATTACCCTGTGCAGTCAAAGGACTATTCAAAATACACACTTTCGTGATGCATTTTTGAGTGTGGAATCCCACAAGTACTTAATGGAACATGAAAGCGACGTAGACACAAATGTTTGGACACAGTTGTACGACATCTGGATGATGTACTTGCATTTGTATATCAACAGAGTGTAATTCTTGGAAGTATCTAGCTAGCCGCTTTGTTAAGATATGTAGGTAAGATGTGCTAACAACTAAAAATTCAGTTTAATTTGGAAGTAGCATAAACTATCAGTTACAATGTCTTCTACATTTTGTTAACAATAGGGACTACTGATAATCTGAACACTGCGTTCCTGCTCATTTTCCTCCATATACAACATACAAACAAAAAAGAATTTATTTATGTCTTCAACGCAGAGTTATACATTTATAAAGCCCATTATATACTGCATATCCATTAAAGGGGCTGTGTTTGCCATATTTTTAATGGACATGTCAGATAGCCTAACAAGCAATCTTAAAGGTAATGCTCACTAATGGTGAGCATCCTTAAAGGTCACCATCCTGGACTTTGCACCTTCTAGAAATGGGACACCACAGTGCCTTTGGAAGAGGATATGGGAATGAATGACTGATGTGGGTGAGACCGAATGGGTCAGCAAAATGGTCTGGCTTTTTGCAGTGTTATCTTTAATATCTGTTCTCGTAATACGACTCGAATTTCAGAAGCGATTTTAGCGGACTAGGTTTTGAAAAGATTCATTTGTATGACACTATTATTGTCACTCACAATACACATTTTATCAGCAGGCCTAATGAAAATGAGTAAGAGTCTTAACAGAAGATAGATTTTAAAATACAGGCAACAAATTATAACCAAACCCATCTGGTATTTAAAAAAAGGGAACGTTTGTCAAATATGGAGGCTGCTACTCTTTGGACAGTCTGACGCTAATGTTGACTACTACAACAGATTTTTTGTTTTACAGAAAGGATATCATTAAGTCTAAATTCATTGACATAATACATACCATTCTAAGGCTGCATATTAGATAAATGAGTTAATAGTCCCAGAAAGACTCGATGTTGTTGTTTTCTCTTTTGAGTCTTAGGATGTTCCTTAACAGCAATGCTCTTGTTTTCATAAGCTATCTTGTTTTTCTAGGCAAAGAATGCACTCAATGCAAAATCAAATAATTAACATTAAATATTAAATTCAATACTTTTTTGAAGGAAAATTTAGCATATTAACTAAGGGTTAAGACATCGAGAGCTACATAAGAATAATCCATCAGCTGCAACATTCTCAATATTATCCTGTTTGGGTCCCTGACACATCTGCTTTTTTATGTTATGTTGATTCTTTCTGAGCAGTTACTGTTGAACTGTCAAACTTCAAAGGGAATCCACGACAATGTTGAATATTAATATGGATATACTTTCATTCATTTTTAAACACAGTTTATCCCACATTTACCTGTAATGCGGACTATATTCACTTCAAAACAAATTACGGTAAAGTTCGTATTACTTAATAGTATGAGTTTATAGCTATTCTATCTGTATGTTGTTAATAAATTCGTCAACAGTTTCCTAACAGCAATTACTAGTTCATTAAATTATGCTCTAGTAATATTATATCCATCAAAAATATGAAGGGTTACTGTGATATATTTATTTGTTGATGTTTAAACTCCTGAATCACTTAGACATTCTAGCTTCCTAGATGGTGTGGCGTTTGCATCATCAAAAGCTTTTATGTCACCGTGAACCTGCTTGTGGTGGTTGTCGGGGGCGGGGGGGTGGGGGGTCTGGTCTTTGAAGCCCTGCACTGCGATGAACAGGCAAACTGCAGTGCCTGAACTCCTGTAAAATGTCACCCTTTGTGAATCTTCCCCGGAAGCCCAAGCTGTTGGGGTTATCGCCCGTCTGGTCTGAATCGCAGGCGGCATCTGAAGAGACGAGGTTGATGACTTAAGATGTTTCCAGCGCTGTTGTGGCTGACCCACATGGCGCAGACTGAACTGACAGAGACCGAAATCCCAGGCTGTGTGTGCACAGTTCACACAGGAGCAGTCACACCCATGGCAGAAGACAACAGAAGGGTGGTCTTCCATAATAAGAGACGACACGCTCACTTGCTTCTCTTATTATTTCATAGACCCGAATTTCTCTTCTTGGCTTTGCCTTGGGAACGGCTGCCCTTTTGTCAATCACATTCATGTAATATATCGAGGATGTGATTACTTTTTTTTGGCCTGGTAAAGAATAAGCAGCTTAGCCTTTCTGAATTCTGAGGAAAAAACGGTAATGGAAATTAATGCTCTTTAAAAAAATAAATAAATAAAAATTGCATGCGTGCGCTGTACGTGGCGTGGCAAATGATACTCGCTCTGCCTCGCCTGGTGTAACCGGCGCGCGCTCTTAAACTTTTTTTTTCCTTTCTTTTTTACTACCGCTCGACTATTTTAGGTTAAATGCTTCGCCATAGCAACGGGGTCCGGAGAGAGACGTGACTCGCTATCGCTCAGCCTGCAGCCGAATGCAGAGGGTGCTCTAAAAAC
>JAODJU010000002.1:1162370-1197674 GCA_026776725.1 Gnathonemus echidnorhynchus | reverse complement strand
GGGGGGGGGGGGGGGGGGGGGGGGGGGGGGGGGGAGAAATACCCAGCTTGAAAAAGCATCCTCCCGATCTTGACTTAAAGCACGTGCATCACGGTCTGTTTATGTCATTCGGACTTAGATCTGTTATGATGAACTTAAAATGAAGACAGACAGTCGCCAGAAAATAAGCTAGCAAAGCGAAGAGAAGCAGCCCCATTCTTAGAAAAATTAATCCCCTACATCAAATGTATGTTTACATATACAGATCAAAGAAGAGTGTGCTCCCGCTAAATAAATGAATCGAGGTAAAAAGTAAAACGATGTCAGCAATAATTTCATGTGCAAACGGGTAATTACAACTCTGCGCCGTATGTTTAATTCTTTGGGTCACTTGGAATACAATCAGTCAATTTAACGACACAGGAATAGCGATATTGCGCCAGAAATTACAGAGTAATAAAGAAGGTGCTGTTATATTTAAAAAGAAGAGTGATGTCTGAAAGCACTCTGTAGGCAATATTGATGCTCAATAACTGCTCTGCATGCTATGCTTCTTTCCTGGTTTCACATAAACAGTCACAGATAATAGTCATCTCTCGGGGGAATGATTCCATTTCCATTAATGTATGTTCTCAAAATTGCACTTACTGCAAGAGTTTAATTGTCTTTATTAGTATACTTGTTCCAGCAAGATGTGAAGTTTTCGTGGATAATGAGTCTCGAATATAAACAAATTCCTGGAAAAATTTTTTGCAGACTATGTTTTCCCCTTTGATTTTGCTTGGCTTTTACTTCATTCAATTCAATAAGAACCATATACAACTGTTTGATTTTCCGTGTGGACCTTGCACAAACATTTAAAGCACAACCAAAAAAGCTATGTTGTCATTCTGTATTGCATTTTATATATTTCATTTTTGTTTGTAAATATTTGCATTTTTGTCTTCTATTCAATTTTTCTATGCATATCCACACCAATGAGCCAAATCATTATGACAATATACCCACATGATACTTGAATAAGACTGAGTGAGAGGGGACCCCAAGCATAATGCTTTTTTAAAATACTTATTACATGTCATTATGTATTTTCAGCACATACACAGATAAAAATAAGTAACTGTTGTTTACATAAAAATATATATTTAAGAAAGAAAAATCAAAAATCAATTTTTTAACCGGTGAGGGTGGAACCCTAGTGCCATTTCCATAAGCTAGTTCCATAAGCTTTGCTGTTTCAAAGATGTCCTGATCCAGTTGTCTGGCCATAATGATTTGTCGCTTGTCACAGTCACTCAGATCTTTACCATTGTCCATTTCTTCTGCATTCAACATCTCAACTATGAGTACTGAAAGTAAGCTGGCCATCTAATATATCCCAAACCTTGACATATACAATTTTTAACAGATAGTCAGTGTTGTTCGCTTAAGTTAGGGTTGGTGATAATGTTTTGGCTGATTAGTGTATACATCTACAGAAATTTGTTGAAGGTACAGGGGTGGACAAAACAAGAAATACACCACATAAAAAAGTACTATAACACTGAACAAATCACAATTACAAGCACAGCTACAAAGCTGAGTCATTTTAGATTGAGTCAGCAGTGTCAGTAATGAAAGAGGTTACAAAATGAGCACTTTGATAAGTGAGTTTTCAAAGAAGCATGTGGTCCTCATTTTGTAGGTGCATTGGTCGCAAAAACTGCAGAAGTATTTAACGTATTATTTAATATACTTAATTAACCGTCTTAAAAATCCTAAAATATATGCCAAACATGGATGAAACAGACTGGCAAAGAGAAGCTCGAATTTGTGGCTGCCATTTAGAAACGGCTTTTATGCAAGTGCAATGTTTCAAGAGGCATGATCATCCGTGAGGAGCAGACCTTTGAACAAAGGAAAAAAGTAGGATGGTTTGATGAGTCATCTTTCACCCGTTTTCCTACATTGTGTATTGGTATGGGCAGCCATCTCACAGGAGTCATTAGATATGATGATTGCTTTATGCTTTAAATGGTCGTGTAGACCCAGGGGATATGAGGCCATTTTACAGGATCTGATGCACCCTGCGGTACAAACACTGTTTCTTCATGATGTCCCTGTTCCCAAGGTGGTACTTCCTGCATTCACCCAAAACCAATCCAAGAGTGAGACGCCTTCTACGGCTTCCCCAATCACCAAGGCTAAATATTATCGAACCATTTTGAGATGTATTGGAGAGCAGAATGCTAAGTGGATTTCCACTTTTGTCATTCTGCAATGAAGCGGCCTTTATTGCTGAAGAATGGTCCAATGTTCCACTACACGCGGTTCGTAACTTATATGACAGCATTTTAAGAAGGATTTAAGCTGTTCTGAAGGCACTGGGTGGCTGAATTCTTTATTACGACTGTAATATTAATATATTGTTAGCTTTTTTCCATTATTTTGTTCACCTCCTGTATATATTCTGTATCATTAGAATGATAACATTACTTTTGTTACGTTATATCTAAGTCCATCAGCCTCATTTATAAAAATATTGAGGTATAAAGACGCCAACAAATGTACTACTGAGCTTCAGAGCAGAAAGTGTTCGCTTTGGAAGATAAGACTGGTATCAGAGCGAAGCTTTTACTCACCCTTTAAATAGAAGTCCATTCATAATCATCTCTGTCTTATAAGTGTTAGCACTAACGCTGCTAAAAGCATTATGCTCAACTGTTTGTAATACAGCATACGCCGAAATAAAGGATTGATTACCTGTCATGCATTAACTTGAACAAAGCATGACAATTGAGTATCACCATCAGCACTGAGAGAAGAGAGATTAAAGCTTGCTGGACCATTGAGTTCATAATAAGAAGAGGGTTTGCTGAGTCTTCCTCCCCTATGAAATTCATTATAAGGAGGATTATGTGCCCCAGAGTGAATGATGAACATCATTATTATGCTACATTAAAGCCCTGTTCATTGCTTAGAATATCTTGCTCTTTAATATCGCCGTGACCCTTGTGTACAGTATGTAATTACATGTGCAATGCAAAAGTAAGATAAGTATTTTTAGTGGGAGATCTTAAGAATGAAAGCACATGCTGCTATATTTGATTATGCTCCGCATTTTGACTGATTGAAGAACCATCGCTGTCAAATTTTTAAATCTTACATTTTTATCCCGGAAGATATCGCTTCACCCAAGCCTTTTGGTGTTCTGAGACAGTTAAACGCCAGTGTGGATTGGATCCAGGGTGTGATAATCACTATCAGTGATGAAGCTGCTATAAAACTTAATTTAGTCACATAAACCCAGATGTGTGAAATGATTTTTGCATGTTTTCTAGTATAAATGGATCGGTAGGTAAGATGCTGGTCAGTACAGTATGACAGAGGGGTCAGCCAGGAGATGTGCAAGGGGAAGACACTGGATTAAGCTGCTTCCATTGCAATTTATCACCAGTCTCCTAATTGACATGGGCCTCAGTAATGAAAACCAGCTGACCCTGGTTAAGCTGATGTCCTCCTGCGGATTTAAATTCTTTCGCGGTAACTGCTTGCATGTCGGTTGCTACAGCAGCAAGGAGAGTTTGCTGGGGTCCTTTTGTTGACCTAAGATGTCTATGTTTTGCTGATGTTTTGTTTTTTGTTTCTCGCTGGTTTGTATTGTTATTTAAAGGTATCCATTTTTTGGTTTTATTTAACTTTGTTTGCTTAAGCCCCGCTGTGTGTTATTTCTGTCCCGTCCTTGTCGCACAAACCTCTGCCCCACAATCTGCCACACAAGGCCGTGCTAAATTTGGGGGGGGGTCTGAAACAGACTTTGCAGTTTAAATTATGACTGACCTTGTCTTTAAAATCCCAAATGTCCTCATAGGGTTGGTATGAAATCTGGTGATTTGTACCCTTACGGCACACTGTTTAAATGATTACTGACCCTATCCGAACATTCCCAAGTGCCCTAATAAGGTTAGTATGTATTCTGGCGATTTGTCCTCCTAGCCTCATATACACTCCCTCAGAGTCGGTTTCTCCTCTATGCCCTGGGACTTTTCATTGACTTTTCTTTTTAAGAAATTTTAGCAAAGTGGCATTGTTACTTTTTCAGCGATACTCTTTAAAAAAATGATCATCCTCTCCTGGGTAAAACACTACCGGTCCCCAGCAGGTCGATTTTTTAAAAAAGATTTTAGAGAGTAGTACATTATGTTCCAGCAGGAGTTGAAAACCTGAAACCGCACCCCCGCCCTCGTACATGGGCACACGGAGTAGTTCAGAGTTGTAGCACCAGCCCGCGCTGGCCGCAATCTTGACAGATGTTAATCAAGAGTCCGGATCACGTTACGTTCACGTTAGCAGGAGAAATACAGCGCTAACCCTGAGGGAGCCCTCCCAGCCAGAGCTAAGTTCTGTCAGAGTGAAATGACATAAATTTGTTCACGACGTCAATTTTTTTCTCTGCTCTCAAGCAGAGGTCTTCGCAGTTAATAAATAAATAAATTTAAGCTAAATAACGTAACCAAAATATACGTTTTAAGCTAACATATACCCAATTTGTGCAGGCCAGGTTGCACTGTTCGAAACGTTTTTTTACAATCTGATCTCGTGATGAAATGTGACTTGTGGGATTTGTTTAATGCAGAGTTACTGTAAACGCACATTGTATACATTTCTCATGCTGTATGTGGCGACCACCGTGGAACATATGGATGTTTCACAGCAATAAACACCTCTGGAGGGTTCTGGCATTGGCTCAGTTATTATAATTTACTATTACTATATAAACTACTATAAATTTCTCTTTTATAAGTTTATCTAAAGTTTAGTGTGGTTGAAAATAAATTTTCAAGTGCTAGAAAAGCGAGTGCAGTTTATAGCTGAATTATGTAGCAGGTAGCTGTTGTGTTTTATTTTCAGAAGATAGATACATGTAATAATTTAAAAGTCATGAACACACCCATCTAACGCCTTCATACTGTATAAGAAGGATGTCGTCATCTCAGTAAAATAAATGTTCACAGCTCAAGATAGTAAATCGTGACCATGGTCGGATATTTCACTCGCCAAAGAGTCCAAAGGCTGCAGTTTATACCGTCCTCGTACAACAGAACGAGCCAGGTAAGTATTATTCTGGAAGTAACCCCACAAGCCTTTGCAGTCCTGTGTCAGCCGTTCACAGCATCCTACTTCTATTTTATCTACAGCTGTATTTTCCTGTTTGTGATGTCCAACATGGGGGATTAGGCAGTTTGTCCAGACAGCCAGGTGCAAGGGCTCTAGAAGGTTTACTTTAACTCATTTTTGTACCAGGCGGTTCTGCAAAAACATTAAAAAAATCACACAATAGCCATTATACACACACACACACACACACACATATATATATATATATATATATATATATAGAGAGAGAGAGAGTCAGTCCTTCTACAATGCGTGATATCACACCGTGATTGTGTTCTAACACAGTTGATATATCACTACCCAAGTCCAATACAACGCAGAATCACAGTTGTATTTGCGTAATTTCCAGTTGCACAGAGAAAAGTACTATGCAATCTACAACGTGATATGGTCTTAGCCAGAAACACTACTTGCATGTACAAACAGCTATCCAAGTGAACAACAGTGATGCCCGATTTGTGAATTAATTTTTTTTCAGTGAACCGGTTTTCAAATCTAAAAATCTAAAAGAATAAAGTGATTTGAACAGGTCAAAATCTTTGATTTTAAAAATCTATAAAAAATATTCATATACAGTAACAGTTATTACTGTCGTTAAATTTAACCGTTAACCAAGTAATTTAATTTTGTAGTCGCATTCCCCTAACCCTAATTTCCCATTGAATATATGTATTTTGCGTGCGAATTTAGCAATTTAGTAGGACCGCATTAGTTGCATTGAAGTGGGACTGACCACATACAATTGACTCTTTGGCATCGCTTAAAAAATTTAATTGATTTTTTTTTTCGCCAGTTTTGCGAAAGCTGCAGATAACACGTTAAGGCCAGCAGGTGACCCACAAAAAGTTTAGTAACTCATAAGCGCTTAAAATATCTGTACAGAGCTGATTTGGGAAACGCCCAGAGTGTTTACAGCAGCCTCTCACGTGATCCCGCACTGATCTTGCAGGGATCTTTGTATCTTGCGTTTCCCAGATCTTTTCACTTCGCTTCGCTCCACTCGCATGTTTTCTTCATTCGGCAAAGGGATCAAAATATTTCACGTTTTTCCCAGATCGTAAGAGGCCTGCACCCCTAACCCCTGTGATGTAGAAGGGTTGACTGTATATTTATCTAGCAACTGTTTTCAAAAGGACAGGGTGTCTTTCTGTCTCTGTGTTGCCAAGTGACCCCTAAGGGTAAAATATTTTCTGGAAAAAAACAAAACAAAACAACCAAGTTTGCTGATTCCTTCAAATCACAGAATATAATATATCATAAATGCGCCCTTGGCAGCAATTACTGACACAGGACTATTGAGGTAACTCTCTAACAAGCCGTTGCAGGATCTCATTGCAGTTTATTTCCGTTTTTCTGGACAGATTAAGATCTGTCGGGTTTCCTGAATGCAGTGGTTTTTACTGCAAGAAAAATACTTAAGAGACACATTTAAAGGATTTATATTAAAAGTAGGCCACTATTTTTTATATATTCTTAAGTCACTCCAGTATGACTTTACTCTTTCAGTCCTGTGCTTTGGATCATCATCCTACTGTGAGATGAATTTTCAGCACAGTCTTAAGTCTTAAGCTGAATTGAAACATTGGATGGCCCCACTTGAGTGCTGTTATGGTGCCTGGGTGATTTATTTTTTGTTTTTGTCTCTGACTCAGTCGTACTCCAAGATATGTGGCATCAAGGCAAACTGTTTCAGTTTAGTCTGGGGTTTACTCGTATTTTTAGTCTACTTAGTTCTGTTAAATATTCCAAATATGGCTGAATAATTTTCTCCCATGTCAGCAGTAGCAACGCTCTCAGAGATGTTGTTGGTCCTTACCAGCTTTTCCTCTTGTACAGCTGCTCTGTTTAGGGGCCGGGTGATACAGCTACCATCTGGGTGGAACAATTCCATGTTTTGATGACCAAGTACACTGTGCTGACAGGGGAATTCTGGGACTGCTACTTTATTAGGGCTTTTCTAATCTTTATGGGTTTTTTTTCGCTCTAATGTCTTTATGAAGGAACTTCACAGGAAAATGTTGTTATTCCGAAATCCTGAGAACTCTCAGATAAGTGCGTGGCCCATCAGGTTAATTTTTTGAGTCTAAATTAATTGGGACTGAATGTTTTGTGTTTTTTTTCCCCTCATTTTTATTTAATGTTTATTGCCCATTTTCATCTTTTCCATCTTATTACCGATTTGAGCTTTGTGGCTAGATTTGTTTGAATAGTAATTGCCATTTCTGCATCAGAGCATTACAACTTCAAGAATTATTTTTCACTTCACTGACAAGACTTGTTCAAAAATATTTTTGGTATTTAATAGTCTTATAGCATGTGTGTGATACGAAAATTAAGGAGTTCTATCTACACATACAGGTGTATATTTTATCTTTAAATACATGTGTATTGGGTCAGTGTTGGCATATTAAATCTACCACCGCAAATATAGTGACATCATCATGACCTTAATTAACTGCTCTTTAACATCTACTCCAGGCCGGGGGTTTATTTATGTGTTATGTTATCTTTGATGGGAATTCATATTTCAAAAGCTTCCTGCTGTTTTGAAAATACCGCATGAGGTAACGGGGTCGACCTTTAAAGGTAAGGGAACGGGGGCATCTGGAATGCTCTGTAAACGACACATCAAAACACTCCCGTGTCTGTCTAAACAAGGACAGCCGCCCCACAGAGATGCGAAGCGTCTGAGATCAGATCTTTCTCCAACTGTGCAGACAAAACCAGAAACAAACGCACTCACAGTAACATTTGTACAAACATCTTTGGAAAAAAAAAAAACAAAGAAAGTGTCTGGCCATTGATTTATTTGACACTTTTAATTAGACAATATACAGCATACTGGGGAGCACTGGTGAGTCCCTGCTGGCCTCATGTGTGTGGGGACAGGCATACCAAAGGGCAGCTGCAAGTCATTGGGCTGCCCACCTATCAACTGCTGTTTATATATAAAATACGTTATTATTATTAATCATAAAAATAATACATTTTTCATAACCGCTAATCCAATGTATTGCGGCATCAAGCCTGGAGCTTAATCCCAAGAATCACAGCTTGAGACAGGGGACACCCCAACGGGACGCCAGTCCATGACAGGACACACTAACACACACACTGTGGGGGACTTTGAGACCCCCAGACGATCACCTCACTGGATTGTGGGGGAAAACCAGAGCACCCACAGGAATCCTTTGCGAGTGCTGCGAGTGCAAATACCCACTCTGAGGTTGGCTGCAACTGAGCCCGTTGGTTTGGACTTATCAGGTAATAGTGAAAACCAAGTATCTGGGCTGTCTCCGAATCAACTACGCCAGAAGTAACAATAAGAAGAAAATAAGGGCAGTGTTGTTTACCTTTCACTTCTAATGTTGGGCGTTTGAATCTCACGCCAGCTCTGTGTTTGGGGTTTTTGCACACTCTCCCCATGTTATGCAGTCCAAAGACTGCCATTATGGGAAATGCTGCCTCTATTACCTACACCGGTGTGTGGGAATGTCGCTGTATTTGCCCTGAGACGGCCAGGTATCCTCTCCTTAGTGAGCCTTAGCCTTGTGTTAGAATCCAGACTCCTAACCATGACCCTGCGTTGGATTGGAGCTGGAAGATGCATTGATAGAATAATAATACCTTTAACCAAAAGTATTCATGAATATAAAGGGGAAGTATTTACAATTTATAAATCATCTGTGAAATCTGTTGTATATTTGTACATTAATTTAGACTAAATACAGCATCATAAACTTGTGGTAATACACACTGTTCTAGACCAAGCAAGATTTTTTTTTTTGTTTGTTTGTTTACTTGCAGCTTAATATAATTAACCTTTAAATTGGCACCACAGACTAACTTGTCAAAGCTAATTTTACGATGAACCATTCATTTGAATAGCTGATCACCTTCACCGTCTCTTGTTTTAAAATTGCTTGAGTGGGTGCCCACTTTAATTAGCATATGTTATGAGTTTTTGAACAATTTGGCTCTTGCAAAAACCTCAGATGTCAATTTCGTACAGATGTCGCTCTTCTGAAGTCATGTGCTTGGACGAGTGTTGCCTGTGAATTGCTCTGTATAATGCTGATCCCAATAATGGGAATTTCTTTGCACAATAAAAGCCCTGGGTTAAAGATATTATTTGAATGAAAATACTTACATAAGAACAATATATGATGTAGAAGTCATTATTAGAGGAATTTCTATGCACATCCCTTTCATCTCAAATATTACACATTACATTATCATCCAAATTCAAGACACATCTCAGTCATTATCATGTTATCATGCCATTTTTACACGCCCATTGATGTTTGTTTCTACATTACTTGAACCTGTGACACATACTGTAGGCATAAACCACAAGTCAAGTGACCACAAAGGTTTGTTAGTAACAAAACAATCAAACAAACAAAAATTAACATATGACTGAAATCCAAACGTTAGTCTAGGTAGCCTCCTGAATTTGGAAGAAAAAAAAATCAACATAAATATCGCATAGTACTTTATTAAAAATATATGTGTTCTATATTAAATCTTGGTATTTATTTGAATAGGCCAGAATTTAAACTGCAGAGCCTGCTATCCATTGCAATGCATTTCCAGTTAACAGTGCTGCTTGTTATGTTAAGAACATTGAATCTTGAGCATACCTAATTACATATGAACATCTTCTCCTAAGAGGAAAGAAGCAGCCAAGCTCTAGCAAGCTAGTAATCTACCCTTAATAAACATTTAGCTGCAGTTAAAGCACTACACAGACACACGAAAGTGGAAAGCGTTTTATCAAAAGTGGACTTCCGCCAATTTCATTAAGTTGCCCCCATCCGCCTTGCATTTGTAGATTAGGAATAATGCTGCAGTGTTGTATCAGGTGTCCTCTGAGGAAGCGTCCCTGACAGAGTCAAGCTGAGCCACTCTTTATCCCGTTAAATGGCGAATGACAGTGTGCTGTGCGATGGCCGGCTATCTGAGTGCAGCAAAAAAAGGCGTGGGGGCTCGAGCTCAGTGGAGGTGAACCTGAGCGACTTCTGCTGAGCTTTTGACCGCTGGTCGCCCCCGTCAACCACCCCCACCCACCCACCCCGCAGGGGTGCGCGCAGTCTGAGGCTACTGCTGGGAGTTAGAGCCATGCAACACTGCACAGTCGTCAAGGGCTAAACGTGTGGCGACATCTATTTTAAAATCACATCCCCGCAAAGGATGCGATGGACTGGTAATCCTGCCCAGGGTGTCCCTGGCCTAGCGCCTTGCCCTTCCTGGGGTGGGGCCCAGGATTACCGTGACCCTGTACTGGATGAGCGGTATGGAAAATTTATGGATGAATCATTACAAAGACTGCGACAGACTGGCATCCCTTCCAGGACGCCTCCTGCCTCGTGCCCCGTGATTCCTGGGATAGACTCCAGTGCTGCTAAAACCATATAATGGATAAGCAGTATATAAGATGGATGGATGGATTACAAAGAGGGAATACTCATATTTAAATAAAAAATGTAAACAGAGAAAGCTTTCAGTGCATTCACTGCTTCAAAACTACGGCCGTAATACAAAACAAAGCGGCGCTTTTGTTGTCCCCAAAACCACTTACTGCATGTTTTACTTACACAGACAGAAGTGCACTTGAAACAAACGCAGTTAGTTTCTCAGGGGTGAAGAAAAACAAAGATTTGCCAGGCATATAGCAGGAATCCCAGCTGCAACAACACAGAGAAATAACAAATAAAATCCCCCCCCCCCTCCTCCACAAATAAGGCTTGTGCATGTCGGGGGCAGCGCACTGATGTTAAAGCTTACCATACTTCCTGCTCACAGAGAAGAGGACAGACGACAGAGCTGCACTGGCGATTGGTGAATGGTAATGAGGGCTAAAAGTAAAAAAAAATAAAATAAAACACGTGGCTTCCTCCTTATTCCCTGTCCAAAGAAACTGTCTGTTTTCTCTGTGATGGAAAGAATGAGAGCGATGCTAATATGGAATAGTGCATTTCAATAGGGGAAAAAAAAGTTCCTCGTCATTTAATTCAGATATCCCACACTGTGAAATATTGCCCCTTTGACACTCCCCTTACAGTGTACAGAAACTCCAGGTACAGACTAGCGAATACAGATTTGGCGAGACTAATGTTCACCTGGAAAAACAATAACAGTCTTTAAGTGAACTTTTGATTAATGGAATGTCTTTAACATCAGGTTTCTTTCTTTTTTGGTAATAAAACCTCGACACTCAGCCCTCGGTTGTTTCATAGCTTGCATTTTTACATGGTAATTGAATTATTGCTATGCCTATGCTTTCCATTTAACATGTTTAATATATATTTTTTTCAATCTCAGACGCGTCATTCTTTAATGTAACCTAACCCATATTCAGAGAGGCCGTTCTTGCACTTGACCTCCTTTCCCTGTTGCTGCTGAAACTCTTACAGTAAAAGCCTTAGAGAAAACCAGGGTGCTGAACTTTGGCCAGCTTAGTTTATCCATATAATAAAAATCACAATGCATGGCTTACTTTTGTGGCAAATGGCGAAAGAAGCGGGAAAAAAAAATAGACAACAATAAATTACTTAAAGATACATTTAACATACTTCCGTGCTTTGTGTTCAATCACCAGTACAGCTGCAAGACTACATAAGCTCTCCTTGTCGTATAAATAGAGATAACACAAATCATTATTTTGACATTTTCATTGATATTAATAGATCTAGATACGTACATTAGTATCTGCTACACTGTGGTTTGTTCATATGACAGCAGGCAGAAAGAGTTAACAAACAAGGCTACTTTTACTGTTTAAGGTTCTTCTTGCCAACTCCTTTGAAGATCATGTAATGTAACTGGATCATTGTCAATATGTTGACATATATGGGATGAACACTGGAAGATTTTTCCATGCATAAAATCATCTTGGCTTTAATTGAACCGTTTCTGAAAAAAAAAAACAGTAGAGAATAGTTGTCACCATAAGGAAATAGGCTCAAAAATTCCATAGGGAGATATAAATAAAGATAAAAATGTGAATTTAAACAATGATGGTGTGACACATGGTATAATTAGGCCATGGAATATACTGGTTTGGAACTTATAACAAATAGACCAAACGAAAACATCTTATTTGGCAGAGCAATATTATTCACTTTAAACTTCCCCTTCAAAATGTCATCAAAGCTCCATGAGGAATATTCCCCTCAGAGGCCTTTGTGTGACCGACCTTTAAAACCAGAGTCTCTGGAGTACTTGTGACTCTGACACTGGGCCAAACTGCTAAGACCTCCATCACGAAATGTAAAGGAGTATTAAAAAATAAGTAAACGTGGCTGTGATTATGTGATACGCATAACCTTGGCTTTGAACATAATTAGTTAATTTTCCTGATTTTTTCCATACAAAGGAAATAGTGAATGAAGGTACTAACTGCATAATTGGCCAAAATGTTTTTTTTTTGCTCAGGACAGCATGCTAAATGGTCTTTGACAATAAGCAGTCATATCTTTTCTTATATGTAGGTATGTAGAAATATATATATGAGAAATATTATTTAACTGATTAAGAGTTGTTTTATGTGCTATACCTGCTTATTCGTCCATCCATCCATGATCTCAGTCTTTCCCACAAAATGCAATTTATTAATCTTGATGCAATTATAGCTAAGAATGTACCAAGACATATTTGTGAAGTACTTAATTTGTACTTTTTTAACTTCTTCTTTGTTAATCATGAATAAAATATAAAGCAGAACAAACAAAATAATATATTTGCGGTATTGTGAATCATAGCATTGCAAGTAGTAGAAGTTTGAAAAAAGAAATTAAATGTTTGCCCTGTCAAACCCTCACTATATAAATGTTTAGTCATAGCTTATTCTCCTGTAGTCTTCAATTATTTTTCATCACCTTTTAGCCACAAATCACAGATATCCTTCATTGGCAATGCACTTAAAATGTTTATTAATTGTAAGAGTACAGTAATAGCCCACCAGCCAGTGATAAATAACTTTAGTGACCATAAACCTTTTCGTCACAGACCATGAAATTGCTTGCACACAGAAGTCACCTGTATTCTTGCTTTTCTGGTTAATGTTTCCACAATTTAGTTTTATAATTTACAGTACCCTAGTATAATATTTAAACTGCCAAATAAGTCAACAACG
The DNA here is from genome assembly GCA_026776725.1 of Gnathonemus echidnorhynchus. NCBI lineage: Eukaryota > Metazoa > Chordata > Actinopteri > Osteoglossiformes > Mormyridae > Gnathonemus > Gnathonemus echidnorhynchus. Next base: position 1,184,401 of record JAODJU010000002.1, on the reverse strand, counting down.
CAAAGTGTTTTTAGATTTCTCATGGAAGTGAAAGTGACTGAAAAGAGGAAGTCGTGCATTGACATTATTACATTTTTAATATTCTAAAGACCTTTATTCATTAAAAACAACACCATTAGTTTTTAAGTAACAACTGAGCTAAAGCAGATATGAAAAGCTCACAGTTTCATGAGGAACATATGCCGTGAGTTAAAGGGAGCTAAAGCTTTAACCAGAATCTCTGGACACAAGACAGGAACGAAAAAGAAACCCTCCCACCAGGCGGACATGGTAAGAACCTGGTGTACCTAGCCAAAGAGAACCAGATGAAGGACAACAAACATAAAAAACACGCCCAGGGAACAAAGGCAAGGAAAAAACACAGGCTGTACCACGGCGTAAAAAATGTCTGCTAATGATCTTTTTTTAAGGGATCCCGAGTTGAAGAGCATCTAGCAAAAAAACAACCTTGTCAAGGATTTCATGCCCCAGAAGACAGACATGTGGAACTCATCAGAAGGAGTGGAGAAGATCTGTCAGAGGAGACGATGGGCCAGAGGAAGCGTGGGTTTTACGGCTAGGAAAAAATAAAGGAACGACTCAGAAGTGTGTGCAGATCATTTACTGGCAGCAACGTACCCCTGGAGTGGCCACATGCATGCGACTTAAATGGTTATCCCATCTGTGAATGAAATGCTTCAAAACCTGCGGTGACAAAATACTTTCCTAACAGCCAACAGAGAAAACGAACACAGACTAACTGTAATGCATGCAGATTAAAGTTTCCAAAATGAAAAGACTTTTTTTTTTGATTTAGCTACGGTACCCTGATTTAACGAAGAAGATAAATGTTGAACTAAAATGAACAAGCAACATGACCCAATGGATTGACTGAAGGAAATTAGGCGCAGGCTATATAATTTCACATGAAATGCGCATGTAAAATTTCTGTTACTATTTGCACAAAGATCTAATTTGTTTTAAGCTATAAAATTAACCTGTTATTACCTCTTACTTTTCAGCAAACGGCCAAAAGTATTGCTCTAAAAGAGGTGCAAAACATTTCCAGAGCTAGCTTTTAGAAGTCGTTAGAATTCTGTAGTGCTGGCAAATACGGTGTTCAAATGTTCTGGAAAAGCAATTAAGTCATCAAGTTACTTCCTTTTGCATCTGAGACAGAAAATTCTGCAGTTTACGTCTATTGTTCTCAGATGAAATCATGCTCTTTTTCTTTCCCGAGGACTGGGTACACAGAAGGTCAGATGAATATCAGTCGAATTCTGCTAATTAATTGCGCAGATGATTATCCATTTCATTCACAATTGAGTTTGTGATGTATAAATTGCCCAAGAACATCTGAATAACAGGAATGCTGCGGAATGAGCTCATTCACACATCAATTAGGTCAACTCTAACTTTCAGTCTATTGCTGAAATACTGATGCTTAAGTTAAAAAAAAAAGTCTAAATTCTGCTATATTGGAAGGGTTAATATTAAAATCTGTAAAGAACAGCAGAAATTCTAACATGTTTCAGGGTGATGGTGCCTAAACAATATTCATGGTTCAAGTTTATCATCACATTATGATGCGGAAATGAGCTGTACTATAATATTAAGCCATTTGATTCCAGGATTTATAAATACAATGCTTTTTACTGCCCATCTCTCACTTCAAATCATGGTGGGCTGATGAATCCACAGAGACGAAGCAGATTTGAAAACTCACATTCACCATTTGGCCATTCTAGTGATAAACAGTAATGAATTTATGAAGTATACGTTTAATGTTTTGTTGACTTGAAACATCTGCAGAAATCTGATTTGTTAAAGATTAATCATGAAGAACGGAGACAGGTAAGTGACTCAGTTATATAGCACAACCAATCACACACCACATCACAGCCACAAATTCTCTGCAAGTATACATTTCATAATAATATAATATACTTAATATACGTAGTACAGCTTTTACTTTCTGTTTAGTTAAGTGCACGTATTTCACTAGAAAATACAGCAGGATTACATCAACAGCAGAGGGTAGATGCTGTCATACCTCTTGGCGTGGATGCCTCTCTTTCAGAAGAAACCAAATAAAATATTATAAAACAGTTGTATAATACTAAATAGACCCTAGACTGTAATTTGTCACACGGAAACACGTTTGCTGGCTTTCTGGATATAGGAAGCTTATTTTGGACACAAGACTAGAAGTGAAAATCCCTGAAGATATCATGGTGGTCGACAGGATCTTTTTTTAGCATAACATATGTAAATTTACATTTTTGGGATTTTTAAAAAATTGTGTGAGCGAACTGGGCTTGACCGGTACATAATAGAAGAAAAGAAAGCCAAGATGTGACTAAGCGGAATTTATGTTTTGGAAAAAGGCCGGTAATTATCACATGTTCAGCTTTAAATTAAAATTAAATAGGGTCATCACAGGTATCAAGGTCACCTTAATGACTCATACACTACATTTTTTAACAAAAAAGCAAATTTGTTCCTTGCAACATGCTTCTCACAGCAATCATGATTCACAGGAAGTGTTGCCATCGCTGCCAATTATCAGGAATGATACTGAATGTTTTATGTCTAATGCACTTTGAAACAGGGCTGTATTATTGCTCTGTTGTAGTGTTTTGGGTGTGAAGCCCTTCGCTGCTGACATTCCTCCCGTCGTGATTGTTTTTTTTTTTTATTTACCGGGCAGGACGACCCAATTCTCACTCTGTGATAAGGGCCTCTTCAATTATAGGTGAACATTGCTCAGCTCCATCTTGCTTGGCATTGCTCACGCACTTTTTATTATATGCCATCTGTCAGTCAGACCAGTGCCAAGTTAGTCGGGGGGGCTGAAATAGCTTTTTATTCTTTGAGGCGGCAAGGTAGAACCTGGAACATGCCTATCCAATTCTTTGCCTCTGGCACACGCTGTTTTGTGGCAGGCTTCCGAGGGAGACTTGGCTCACAGAGCGCCCGTGTGAGTAGGTGGCTTCAGTATTTGACATTTAAATGCATCCCGTTCCTTTTCATCTCTCGGTTTAGCTCCACCGATGCGATTTTTGTCTCAGCGTCTCCCGCAACTTCGCCGACAATATTGAACGGATCTGCAATTTTTTTTTCTGCTTTTTGACACTAAAAGAAAATAATAATAATAATAATAATAATAATAATAATAATACAATGATAACATAAAAAAGCAGACATTTTCATTTTCATTTAGATTAGTAGTATTTTTTTTTCGCCTATTAATCGCCTCAGATAGAAAGATGCAATACAAAACCTGAAATGATGTATTGCTGAAATTATACATGGTTGTGTGCAGGACTGAATAGCAGACAGAGTTGTATGGAATACTCTTCCCAGAAGTAACATATGCCTTATTAGGGGTCTAACATGGGGCATTGGAGGCAGAATAAAGCTTTAAAAATAGCTTATCCACACATACGAGGATGGTGACGTTCAAGTCAAGTAATGGTGAAATTAAAGAGAAAATGGCACAGTGGTATTCCGGGATTTTGTGCGGTACTGACTGCAGCTTTCCACCTCGATGGTCACGAAAAATGGAGGGTTTTATAAGGTGCACATTAGAGTTTATAGTTAAAGAAATATTTTGGAATATAGCTGGGGAATATTTTTTCAGGGGTCCGCTGCGCAGTGGGTTGCAGCAACGGGTGTGAGCTCAGAGGGGCCAGGCTGCACCCTTTGTGGGGCCACTGAAAGTCACCGGTGCCATTCGCATTTTTCTCCGGGGACGTGGTGGCGCTGACCCGGCTATCGGGCTCATGCTCTCTCTAACGCCACATCTGCTCTGCCCCATTTCAGCAGAAAATGTCCTTGTGAGGCTTCTGGCCTTTTTCGTTGGGGAGTAAATGTCTGCGCAGCACAATTCCAAAATGAATTGAAGATATCTGTCAAAAAGAAAACGTCCTAAAATATGAACAGGCATCACTTAATGGGCTAAATAAATCGCTCAAACTGTCTTTTACCTACTCCATGATTTGTACTCAGGGGCAGAAGTAGTTAAAACGGTGACGTTTCTATTTACACAAAATGAATCCACCATACGCAGGAGTAAATAAGTTCACATTTACTTACATACTTTCCACACAGCAGTGTGCACTGGCACATTTGTTTAAATTAGTGTCCTTGTCAGGAAGAAGTGGCTTTTTTAAACAGCCTGTTGTATGTCAGTGTCTTTTTTCGCCATACTGTCCGTATGTGGGTGTCTGTCTAATTGTGCACAGCCAGATTGTTAGCGCTTATCATACTGTGAATTGAGATAAGTTTGTAAAGTAATCCCACAGCAGTTAAAAGTAGACATTTCAGTAGAATTCCTGCTCCAGCTATCGCAACACAACACACAGGGTTATAAATAATTATGTATTACTGTGACCCCATACAGGATGTCCTGTGCCTCATTCCTTATTCTCCTTATGACCCCATACTGAATAAGTGGTATGGAAAATAGAAGTATGAATGGGTGTATGGTGTCAATTACCTTGATTTGTTAAATAAAACATTATACTGTCTTTGTCTGGCTACAAACTAGGAGGAACGATCAAGCCTCCGAGTAAATGATCGAGTCGAGCTGATCCCCAGATACCTGCAGGTCACATGGAGGTCAGAGCAGCAAAATGGCAAAAGCCCAACAAGCAGAGCCTTCGATTGTTTCATGTGATCAGGGGCTTCTGGTCCTCTCTCACGTACCTTCAGAGCTCCCGTGACCCACACTAGGGACCCGGCCCTCATACAGCGGTAATGGAATCCCCTCCAGGGGGGGACGTGACTCACACACATGTTCTCCATTGTCCCCCCCCCCCACACGTGCGCCGCCATAATCATGATGTCATCGCATCAACTCAAAGCAACGATTACAGTCACTATCGATACGTAGCCTTCTACTGTGGACTTTTGGTATTGGTATTGTTTTAAATTTTTATGCGACTTGAGAGCATTATGTTTCATATGTTAGATGTGTTTAACCAGGCCTGGAACAACCATTTAGTAATAGATCAGATTTATTACAAGTAATATTGCATTTGGACATCTCAGAATTATTCAGGATTTTCTGTGTTCTTCTAATTCTACTTTATCTTTGGAAATATTAAATTTAAATATTATTGCAGATGAGATATGGCATAGTTTTATTGCCGCATAATGGGATATCACGTTACGTATTTTCAATGGCAGCTTTGTGTAAACTCACTATTATTGATCTTGGTGAAGAGACAAATCGGAGTTCTTGTTTGACTATCCAATCATATCCGGACTATTCCAAAAGAAAAGCGACCACCGCAGTTTTCATTACAATATTCCCTCATTCGGTTTAATTTACTGCTCATTTTAACTGGAACGATCTTTCAGTTAGACAAATATTTTTTTATTCATTTCCATGAAACAATATAGAAATAAAGATACACTGAGATTTCAGTCTCTGGAAGCAAAAGTAATTGTAGTTGCAGGGGTTGCTCATCCAGTCCTCTATATATGGTAGGTTAAGTTACGCTGGGTCCCTTATATAAATCTTTAGCCCTGTGAAGATCAGCAGGTGCCCCAACTCCTGTTTTCTGTATCATTCCAATGGAAGTGGGGAATAATATTGAAAATGGCTTCTCCAGCTGTACTGTGGAAAGAGCACAGGGCACCTCAGCATAGGAATGCCCTTGACAATAGTTTCACTGCTGATCCAAGGTGAACACGCTGACCTTAGCCACGAGCTGTATACGTGCCACGGGCTTGTAGGGTCAATGATCATTCTGTAGTCTGTTAAGTTCTCTAAACCAAATTTACAATAAATATTTCAGTACACAGAAAAGTTCTGTCGACAATTTATTCAGACATCCGTGGAATTTCAAATGAGCACAAAGCAACTCAAAATCTATTGCACATATGGTTTTATGACCTGTCCATCTACGTATCCATAAATGCTTATCCACCACAGGTCTTTGGTGAGTCTGGGATCTGTCCTGGGAGACTCAGGGCACAAGGCTGGGCACATTTTCTACCGGATACTATCCATCAAAGTGCAGACACTTACGGGCAATTTAAAGGTACCTAAAGTGCATGTCTTTAGACTGTGGGGGTAAACCAGAGTTCCTGAAGAAAACACATATTGAAGCTGACAGAAGATGCAAACTCTATACAGAGAGACAGAATTGTCAGACAAACCCGCAACTCACAGAGGGCTATGCCTTGAGATACCAGGCCAAGCATATTTACTATAACAATGGCAAAAAAAAATAATTGCTAGAAAGTCTTTGGTGCTTTTACAAGGAATAACTGAAACATCAATGCTGAATTAGTATACATTCATCATTCTACAGCAGTTACAGACTGAGTACCAGGGCCAGAAGTCTCTCCATGAATACAAAGAGATTTATATAAACATCTGATGTTCATTTACTTACGGATATCCCTTTAGTAACATTTTGTGGGATTTTTTTATTAATGCTTGCCATTTAAAAGTGCATCTGTCAGTAACAATAAATATCCATTTGTTTCAGTCACATGACCCATCCGTCTTCCATAGCTGGGCATCCTGGGCAAGGTTACAGTGACTATCACGTTATAAACGTACTTACTTTCACACTTGTATGCACTTGTGTTGAAACAAAACACGGCAGTAAATATAAGACAGGAGAGTTATATGCATGCTAATCTTGCATGAGATTTATTACTTTTAGATATCTAGTACCTGGGAAGTAGGAGGAGAGGTAGAGATGGAATGGATTTATGAGAGATGAAATGTATGAGTGCTCATACCTGCATCTTACAAAAGACGAAAAGGTGAAATTTCACTCTTTGCTGTGATCCCTGGGAATACAGCATGAAGAATAGAAGAGAATAGCCCCTCAGTCAAGGTAGCTAGCAGACCTTTAGAGATAAATTTAGCTCTCTAGCTTCTGGGAGACTCGTGGATCCTGGAGGGACACCCCCATGGATTTGGAAAAGCAAAATCTGGCCCAAGGTTTTCGTCACAGAATCGTGCTCATTAAGACACTCAGCTCACTCTGGCTGGATTTCCTGGTGCCACGAGACAGGAATAAATAAGAAAGAAAAAAAAAAAATCAAATAATGTCATATAAAAAAAACCCTGTCATGCAAGAGAGCTGTAATAAATGGCATTTAATTGCATGCCTTATGTAACTTTGTGCCGGAGTTTCACTAGCTGTCTTTAAGTGAAAAGTATCACTTCGTGTCCAATTGTTTTCTCGTGAAAGTTGTTTCCTCATGGAATGGCATCATTGTTATGATTATTATTATTATTAATAAAAGAATCATCATCATCATCACTATTGTTATAGCAGGAGAGTGGCTTCATCGGCAGCTCAAAAGCTCTATGTTCTGCTGTTGGGGTCTCGAGTCGCCCCCGCTCTGTGTGTGTGAAGTTTGCTTGTTTGCCCCATCTTGCGTGGGCTTCCCCCAGGCACTCTGGTCTTCTCCTGCAGTTCGGAAACAAGCCGGCCGGTGAATTGGGAAAATTGCCCGTTGTATGTGTGTGTGGGCACCCCGCTGGGGGTCTTCCCCTGCCTTGTGCCCTCTGTTGCCCGGGATACGCCTGTGACCCCGTACTGCACAGGAAACTGGAATATGGATGGATTATTATCGCACCCAGGAAACACAAAAACTTTAATATTGATAAAATGCAGAACCCAGATAATTATTCTTGATTAATTTTAACCCATTATTAAAATATTCCAGATTTTATACTGCCTGTATGCACTATTTAGCTGTTAAAGGTCACAACTTTCACTATGGGTAATTAATTAAACTAGTGGAATGACTGTGATTAAGTACTTATTCACCTAATGGAGTATTTTTTCCCTAAAGCTATTAGGACCAGTATTCCTTTTGTAAGCAATTCACGATAATCTGACATTTTATCTATCTTAAAAACAAAAATATTCACCTGTCTCAAGCTCTACTGCAACTGGCTAATTGTTCAGTTAACCCCCCCCCAAACACCAATCTTGCTAATACCAAAATCATTTTAGTGAGTACCATACTGCTCAATATAAATTGCTTTGTTATGGCTCAAAACGTATCCAGAATTTTAGCATAACCACCCAGTATTTCCATTACACTCCATACTTGCTGCATATACATTTCATTATATAACTGTTTCATCATACTTACAGTTGTCTGTAATATATTTAGTCAATATATTTTTCAGTGCACCAAAATATTTTGTCCTAATAAGTAAAATCGACATCTCAACCTTTTGTCTATGGGGTGTTTGTCAACAGGATGCCATCTTGTCCAGTGTGTGGCATAGCCAAGCTTTGACGCCAGGAGGACATACTCAGTAAAGGGAAGGAAAACACACACACACACACACACGTCCCTCATTAAATTTAGGTGTGTAGTACTAAAGGGCTTCATTATTCTGTACGAGCTGAGAGAGAACAGATCGATATTACTGTTATAATTATATAAAAAGCATTACTTTGCCTTCTAATAAACCTGCATATTGGAGTCACTTTCATATTCATTAATCATTTTTGAATGTCTTATAATAGCCGCCTTCCTGCAGCGCACCTGTAAACAGCTGTGCCTGGCATTTATAAATAACATTTTTCTGACTGAGGAACTTTGGTATTCAGATCTGCATCACGTTTACTCCATACATCTTTTAACCTTCAGATCTGGGCACTCACAGAAAAAAAGCAGTACACATGCAAGTATTTTAGAGCTGGAACAAAATTTCAAAGAAGCTGCAAATTGCAGGTTTTTCATATTTTATCCAAAAAGAAAAGATGGTAGGTTTCCTCAAAATGTACTGGCAGACAGCTGGACAACTGTGTTTTTATCATAACTGAAGCCACAGGCAGTATGAAAAATGGCAACCATTAAGTGTACAGTGGGCTATGCGAAGATTATTCATTATGAAGCCTGAGATAAGCAGGAATAAATGGAGTAATGGGTAATGAGGCCAGTGTCTTACTTTTGTTTTAAATAACGGTGGGCAATTTCAGCATGGTTCAGCTGTCGGGGGGCTCGGATTTCATGAAAGGGTGACTTCTGTCTACAGAGTGATGACAGGTATGATGGAGTGATATTGCGATGAATAAGATTCATAGAACGGTCCTGCGGCAGGCCGGAAAAAAAGAAAAGACACATTTTTCTCCCTGAAGTAGTTTTGTCTGCAAATTTTGCATTCCATTCCAAATGTGCATTGATTACAGAGTTACACTGTATGAGTGAATCCTTAAGCAATTTATTAATGACAATGGAAGATGATTCTACATGCAAATAATACACGTTATGTTGATTATATATTAAAATACAATATCAAATACAGGGGGAAATTCTTAGATCTTAGCGTCATTTAAAGAACTAGACACTATAATGCTGAGAAACACTGCAGGACTTGCTAATGCTCTCCATTGTGGGAATTAAATCATCTGAGTGAATTATTCAGGGGAATTTAATTAACACTGGGACAGTTATCTTAGGCATAATCCAGCCCCATCAAATCCGAGAGGTGAGCTTTACTGCCAGATTTCAGGGTGTTGCTGGGTAGGTTTAATCGAGGAACTGAGATACTCCAAAGCATGCCCACCTGGGTCAAATGATTTCGGACAGATGGCCAGCCCCACTATGATCGGGGACTCTAATCCAGTCTGAAACAGGGCAAACCACAGACAGGAATTGTCTTGCTGTTTCTCGTCGTAACACTTTAGAACAGGCTGTAAATCCACGTTCATGGCTATGGAATGACAAACATCCTTCTTGAATTACACTGGCTACCACTCCAGATTTTTTTTACATTTTTTTTTCCACATATTATGTTACACATTACTAAAATGTGTCTGTCATTAATAGTCTTGGCATTATTAAATACACTTCCAAAATTAAGAAACTGAAAATAACTGGAAAAAAACGAAAAAGTTTTTTACAGAATAAATTGTGCATGACTTTATTCACTAAGTATTGCTCAATTTACTTTCACATATTTCCATTATAGGCATTCAAAAACAGGCATAAATTAAAGCTGAACTAACACACTGTTGCCACAAGCACTGAACAAAGGTATCAAGGTATATATTGTTTTATGGACCTTCATATTTCAACCGTTACTAACATATTTATGTGTGATAGTATTTATCTTGGAATCAGTTACTTTCCCTGAGCTTCTACATTCTCAGACTGACTCCTTTTGCTCTGGTGGATGATTGCCACAGTCAACACTGAAATATTCATAACAGCGTGTTGGGTCTAAACATGGCCGAGATTTCATTACTTTCCGTGGACTGAGCTGTTAAAACAAACTAAGACTGACAATATCTTTTAATCAGCTAGGGCATTACCTTCCCACTCCCAGTTTGCCCTTGACCCCCAGTACCTCCATAAAGCCTTTCTAGGGACAGTCGAGGGTTCTCAAGAACCTCTGGCTTGTTCCTCTGTCAGGATGTGTCCAGCTCGTCTGTAGCGGACCCTCTGTGGAATGAGAGGAATCCAAACAGGACGTGTTCTGAAGGAGGCTTTGGGGTCACACTGACTGGCTGAATAAACACATTTTACATTCTAAATAGACGTAAGACTTGGCCGCTGTTTGGTTAGCTCATTGCTGGGTTTTAATAAATAAAACACTTCTTCTGTTCAGGCAGCCTTTGCCTTGGGTGTTCTTGCCTCTTGGTGGCTTCTGGATAAATATTTTACTCTGAAATAAAAACAGGCCTTATAATTTCCTCCCTGCTCTACAAAAGGACTGTGTGTGTAGGTATCATATTTTGGAACACAGTTATGGAATCCGCCACCTGGAGATCTTTCACACTTCTGACTATGAAGATGTTGATCACATTCACATGTGGACCATTTAACCAACTTACAGCCCACGTCAGCTGCTGATTGCTGGCCTACATTAACATAATAACATGACCGACTGAGGAATGGCCTGCATTTGACCTCTGTCATCTCCCCTTGCCTAAAAGTGGGGTGTAACAACTGAAGAGGACCCTACTTTGATTCCTTAACTGGCTCCTCCTCTGAGTCTTTCCCCCCAGACGTGCCAGTACATATGCAACTGACCCACATGTGCTCTTTGCAAAAAGTGATTGATGCCGGTACTATTGTATTCTCAACTTTGTAGTCTTTTTTTTAAGTCCATGTCTGTATAGTAATTCACGTGCTTGTAGTTTTCGTGCGATGTAGATTTTGTGACATCAAAGATGATCACATTTGGCTGACCTGAATTTAAACACTCAGATCAAAAGAATATATTACTGACAACATATTATGGGCAGAAATAACACCATCAACAACAACACCAACGTTAACAACACCAACAACAACACCAACATTAACAACACCAAGAACAACACCAACATTAACAACACCAAGAACAACACCAACGTTAACAACACCAACACTATCAACAACAACCACACCACCAACAACAATAATAATAATAATGGGGGAATTAGTAGTTAGCATCATATTTCTGGGGTCGGGGATTAAATCAAATCCCACCGTCACTCTCTGTGTGTGGAGTTTACATGTCCCTGGGGTTATCTAGTTTCCTCTTGCAATCCAAGGGCATGCAGTTAGGCTAACTGGCATCTCTAGATTGTCCATAGTGTGGGTGCTAGTGTGTGACTTTCATCCCGTCTTCTCTCCTTGCCCATCCTCTGACCTTGACCAGGATAAGCGTTTAGAACAGTGTATCCCAATCCGGTCCTCAGGGACCCACAGACAGTCCACGTTTTCTGCTCCCTCCCAGCTCAGAGGGAACAAAAATATGCACCGACTGTAGGTCCCTGAGGACCGGATTGGGAAACATTGGTTTAAAAGATGGATGGATGAACAATCATGATGAAAACAAAAACAATTTATTTATTTATTTTTTACTTTTTATTCTTAGTTGGAACTTGTAGTTGGTGTATCTATAATAGTGGGATTTTTGACCTACCTTGTTAGTGATATATCAGGCAATATGTCTTTCATACTACCGAGAAGTTATGACCTTTTTCTTAAATCATTACCCACAAATCAGAACCGATAGAAAATGCTAAATGTCAACATTTTATGTGCTTTGTACATAGCTAGATTTTTACTCTGGGTGAATATCAATGACATGCTCTAATGGCAAAATCTTAAAGTTAATGCAGGATCCAATGGGTGGCTGCATGGAGCAGAACCTTAAGGAGGCCTTCCCTAATATGTTGGTTAGCTGAAGCTGGAGAGGCCTGATGAGGTGTGTGGAACATCTAGACTGGAATTGCAATAGTCTAGGTGAGAGACAGCTATGGCTTGAACTGACCAATGGGTCAGCAGTGTAGTGAGGCAAGACTGGATCCTTAAAAAAGAATAACCTGCAATATCTTTGTATAAATACTGTTAGATGAGGTTCTTGCTGTTGCTAATACCAAGGCTTTTAACAGCACAGTCAAAATGTTACAAGTGCTGACAGATTTGTCATGGAGTGACGCACAGGCCAGGATGCACTATTTCTGGCCCCGAGAAACGGAGTTACGAGATGATGATTGACTGTGTAAGCAGAGATACATTGTGTTATAATGTAAGTAAGCATCACCCCCTTCCCCATCTGGTAGAATCAGTTTATCATGCAAACATGTCCTCTCCATTCCCCCTGGACCTTCCCTCTGGTCCCACTCGTATTATTTATAGAAAACGTGTGTTTCACCAGTAAGGCGGAGGAAAGATAAAATTGTGCCATGTCAGCATAACAGCGCTATGGAATTTTTTTTAGAGGAGATGACGTAGCTGAGACATCTAATGTGCAGGGAAAAATGGAGCGAAGGAATTTAAGATCCTCATATACAACAAGGGCAACATTTAGTTTGAGGGTCTCCTCTGGTTTCTGCACAACTTATGCCACAGAACAACAGCTCCGTGTGGGTACTATACACAAAAAAGTGGTCTTCCCTGAACTATTCAAAGCATTTGTTTGAATTTATCCAGAGTGCAAAAGGTAGGCAACAGTATGCAATAATTTTCACATCAAAAGGACTCTAAAAGTGGCTTGGGGGTATCCGCATGCGAGGGGCGTGTTTGTCTTACCCAATATAGAAGTTCATAAATCAAAGACCAAAGACACGTATCACAGTTTGGTGGGCGGCTGAGGAGAGGTTTGCAGAGTGTGACAGTGGAACGGAGTGGATATATTTCAGGGAACAGCAGGGTGATGGTGGTTCGGGCCAGGTGCTGGAGGTCTGGAGCAGGGGGGGCCACATTCTCAAAACGAACCCCACTGTGACATAGCCATTATCCTCGGCTGGGAGGGGGAACGGCCGTCAAGGTTCTGCAGAACTCACAGGGAACCACAAGAAAGAAGCAGTCTTGTAGTGCTGGTATCAGTTAACCGTTTAAGGGTTTCAAATCTTCTGCCATGGTTCAAACGGTTTGAATTTCATACAGTTAAAAATGGGCAACAAGCAGGAGAAAAAAAATAATACCATGAGAAATGTTTTGCTGACCCTGAACGCTAGGTAGACATTAGGAAAGGTATTTGGCAATAAAATGAAACATTTAAATCATATAAACAAAACGAAGGGGTTCTTGAAAACAACTTCAGAGGCCAAGAAAGACAGACCGATAGAAAGACCATAGTTTGTTTCTTCACAGGTTGGTTTTGGGAGAGAAAAGTTTCTTGGTTATGTAATGCGTAATACATTTTTGTGAATTTTCATAATGGGTGCTGCAGGATTGAGGCTGCTTGTGATAGATCAGCTTTTGTCAGCTGATTCATACACAGTTCCAGCAGCTTGCCCAGGAATAAATGCCCTTAAACAAACTTCGCTGCTGTTAAGTCAAGTGTGTCAGGACTTTCCCCCCCCCCGTGTTAAAGGCATAATGGAGCCTTGCAGAAAAGGGCAATAAAAATGTGAACAGAAGGCACAGAGACAGGAGACGGAAACTGAATCCTTAAGACAGATAAATCCCAGTAATATCCCCATATATCACATTCCAGCTTTAATTTCAGCTCTTTTTCAAATCCATCTATAAGTTCTTGAAGAAAAGGGACCACAGTCCTTCCAAATTTGCCTTTCTTCAACCGTCCCCCAATGCACTGGCGAAGCACCAACAATGTCAATGTACGATCTCAGTCCCGCAATTTCGATTTTCAAGTCAGGCAGCCCCAGCATTTAAATTGGCAAAGACAAGAGATCAAGCTCAGCTAATGCTGCTGGCTAACCTGCCCTGATATTGCTCAGTATCTGTCGTACACAGAACAAAGCTGCCACAGTCAGCATATGGAAAATGCTCTCACTCTTACCCCCCCCCCCAGTCCAGATGGCTATTGTCGATTAGGTTAGTTAAACTAACTTTATGTAACACATACATTGTGCTACTCGATGACACATGGCAAAAGAAAGCAAATAAATCACAAAGTTGCAAGCACTGTTTATTTTTATCACAATTCAGACTGTTTGACTTTTAAAGTAATGGGCTCATTTATGCATATAATGTTTAAAATAACGAAACTGGTGATGCTGTGTGTACAATGGGTCCTCACATACCGTAGGTGTACACCACACATAAAGATAACAAACACGGAATGCTGGGGGACAAGCAGGGGAGAAAATGCAACTCATACAGCTAAAATAAGCTTCTGGATGGGCAATTACCTCTCACAACGTGAAGACCGCCAGCCCAAAGCTACTAACACAGACAACCTGCTCCTGCTAGTTTTGACGAAGACTGCAATGAGAAGTCAGCCTGATACAGTGTAAGGAAAGGGACACTAGAGTCATTCAGCCTTTTCATTAGACTGACTGCTTGTCTTAGCAGGACTGCCAGGTGAGCAGTTTTCCAGCCAAATAGTCATACTTTTTGAGCAATGGCATGACTTTTTTGTGTAACACTATATGCATATTGCCCTTGGGCTGGAAATAATAGCCTGACCTGGGAAGTGATTGTGTACAGACTGCCTTGATGTTTCACAGTCACTTTACTCTCTCGACTCAGAGAATGGGGTGTTCTGTGACGGCTTATATTGCGCGTGTTATAAATACAGAAGGCTGAACGTTTGCAGAATAGGGTGATCATTTCCTAACAATAACCTGTCCTCTTAGGCCTTTCTGAACGCTCAATATCTTATCCCATCCACATGTTCCCCCACTGAAAAAATCACCCCGACAGCAATGGGATATACAGCTTAATGGGACTTATTGATCTTATTATCCAGATGAATTGTTACTACACTCGGAAAGGCAAAATCAAAGGCACGAGAATTACCTATTATTTACCTTTTTACATGCCGTAGTAGTAAATTGCCCACTGAAAAGAGATACTTCAGTTCTCTCCTCCAGCTGTCTTTTGCATTACTTTTTTCTCTTTATTGCATTATATCCATTAATCATTCATTTAGTTTTGGTATGAATGTATTATTAATAATGATTATTGATACTTTACTGATCCCAGTGGGGAAATGCTCTTTATCCCCCCCTCCATATCCAAGCTGAATTTCATCCTGAATTCAGTGCTACTTCATTTCACATACACGCAGACATAATCATACTATACATGCAATTTAGAGATACCCGTTAGCCCAAGTGCATGTCTTTGGACTTAAGTACGAAACTGTAACTGGAACCCCACATGACACAGTGCTAGCGATTGAGCCACTCCCCGCCCCAACCACGCTTTTGTACCTTCAAAAGAACTGTCAGAATTTAGCTATCATAATCGTATCAATGCATTCTGAACAGATGTGCCAATCCTGAACACTTCTCATCTGCCCTTAATGATGCAAATAGCTTTGGCTGTGAGGTGTACAAAGGCATTGAATAAGTAGGCTGAGTTTTTATATATATATGGCAATGGTAACGTCGATCTATTCAACTCTCAATACTGTACACCTGCAGTAGGTCAGCTCATGGTGAGACTGAAATGCAGGCAGCAACTTTAATCACATCAACGAACGCCAAGGCTTCTTAACCGGTATAGAGGATCGGTAGAAGTCAAATGCTTCTTTATGTAAAGCCGATTATCAGGGCTGTGTCAAGTCTGAGTGTGATCAGGTGTTGAGTCACTTCAATGCTTTTAATTCACCCATTCAATAGCCTTTGCATTCCAGTTTAAGAGTTTATATGAGAGAACCCTACTTTGTTCTCAGGGAAAGTATTTTTTTCTCTAATTATTAATAGCATTGTTGAAACATTGAGTTTTTTAAGTACTTTAAGTGTGAAGCATAATTACTTTTAAAGTGTTACAGATACATTGAATTTAAAACACAGTAACCATTTTAAAAAATGCATTTATTATAGCATGAGAACAGCGCCTAATATGTATTATATGCATGTTTTATAGAACAAAAGAGTATGCTAATTTTTGCCTCGTGAGAGTTTCTTATGGAAGTAATACTCAGACACTAAATGCAGCTAAGTTTCCTTTTCACCTTTGAGCTATGAGAAAAAACCGGACTATCAGATGGAAAAGCCATATGAACAGACGGGAGGCCAGTGATGCTCTAATAACTCAGAATCAAACCCACAAGTTCATTGCTGGAATGCAGTAATGCTCTCCACCCAGTCTCTATTCCAGCATCATAACCATTCCCACATATTTTAGTATTGCATTCATGTATCTTACTTCTGTCATGTACAGACATGAATGTGACATGGTTAATCGTTAGACAAAATGCTTTACAATGCAACAAATTAAAATACTTTTAGAATGTTTGTTATCAGGCTTTAATCTGATTGAACTTGCCAACACATGGGTTTCCTACAACATTATCCAATTTACTTAACCAATTTCCCGTACGAGCTTATTTTCCATGATTGCCTGCGTATGCGATGAAGTTAGATTACGATTGTTTGAATTGGACAGCCGATAGCATAATACAGTAGTGCATTTTTATACGTGTAGGGTTGCATGTGGAGATGAGGATAAGTGACCCTAGTCTTACCCTGTGCTTAATGACTTGGAGATTTGTGAGTAGCTGATTTGTATCTAGAAAAGGCCACACACAATTCTTATTGCCCCACTACTGGGAATTTGCGTGCCTACCCCCATTAAAGCGGTGAAGTATGATTTTTAAAGCACGGGAGTTCTTAAAATATTCATAAAACAGCCCCACTTTTATTTATGTGCATAAAATAGCGAATTAAATGCCAAAGTCCAGCTGGTGTGGGACCATTTCAATAGAAAAAAATATTTATTTTCCAGTATTGGGAAATAATTATATTTTTCCGCATTTTATTTAGGCCCCGAATAACAGTTGTCAAACAGCTGTTGCAAAAACAGAATTGACCACTTTTTTATATACAGATTGCTGCCGAGTATACAATTAAAATGAAAATGTCTCAGTTCTTAGATTTAATAATTCCAATTGAGTATGAGTTTTATGTGTCATTCTATGGGCTGCAGTTTGTTCTTTCCAGGAAGCACATTGGCAAGCTGGCCTTCATTTAGAAGTGTGACACCCCCGGGCTATATGAGCAGACCTATGAATAATAACCCCCGCTTCTTCTGGCTCTTGAGGAGTGAAAGATTTTTCTAATATATTTTCCATAAAACATATTAAACCGTGCCCCTTCAGTTCACCTGGAATTTGATAACTGCACAATTTTTTGATCAAAAAGAGCAGGGGAGACGTCTGCAATATGGAAATACTTAATTCCATGCCTTTCCATACAGTAAATATGCTGAGTTTGGTTTATAAGCACAACATACTGCATGGCTGTGTATCAAACACTAGGGCAAATAGCTCTCAGCTCGGACATAGTTGTGACATTTCTGAATACCTGTTAATGAGAGTATGTATTACTGTATTAAATGCTTCATACTAACGTATACAGTCAGGAATATCCAAGTAATTACTCCGCTGAATAACGAATGTGTAATCTGAAACATCCATCCATTCATCTTCCATATTTGCTTACTCAGCACCATGTCACAGTGAAAGCAATCTCAGGAGGCTCAATGCACAGAGCAGAAGACACCCAGGACGGGTTGCCAGTTCATCACACACTCACACCTACAATCACACACTGTGGGCGAGTAGAAGCAGCAATTCACCTAACCCCACATGACACAGGTACAACATGCAAACTCTACATTCACACAGATGAGGGTGGGAACTGAACCCTGTGAGGTGTAAGGCCACAGTGCCAAAAATAGAATGTTTAATCCAACTCTGCCTTTCTGATAATAAAAAAAATGTTTTCCACCAGGTCTCAGACTGGTATTTCTTTTGTTTTGTTTCAAAAAAGTAGTGTTTACAACATTGGCAAGATTAGTTTTTGGATTTATTTTAACTTTCTGAACACAAATGAAAGTTACCATGTTGTCAAAATTGTGCCTTACATGCACAAATGATTTGCATGTCTTCCCCAAATACGGTTTGGATATCATAGTTTTAGACTCTGTCCTTTGAGGTCATCCTTTCACTGCAAGTGTGTAAACATTTGTGGAGCACTGTAAGTAAAATTATAGGTCAAATTTAAATTATTTTCCAAAACAGTACTGTGCTATGTGTTTCGAGAGTGTGTTTTTGTGCACGTGTGTGTGTGTGTGTGAAAACCTGTGTTTAAGCTTTTGGTCTGCTCTGCCTATAGTTTTGCTGTGAACAAATTTGAATAAATCTAATTTTCACACATTGTCAACAGTGTTTCAGTCGGTAATGCTAAATGTGAACATGTTTAATTACCAGAACTAGAGAAATAAGCAGGGAAGCATTTTGTCCTAACACCCCGCACTTGATTTGAAAAGGAAAACACCGCTTCTGTATGCTAGCTTTCGCCTCCAAACAATTTCTTTACAGAATTGGATAACATTGCATTTGATGTATCCATAATGGCTTACAAATAAGAAATTGTGTACTTTGCATATTTATACATGCTTTCAAATGTCTTGTCTTCTTTACCTTGGGGTACATAAATGATGTCAGTGATGGATAATGGTTGAAAATGGATAAGAGCCTGCTAAATTAGTGAGGTGTGTGCGTTTGTGGGCGTGCATTTAGACTTCATTCCTCATAGCACAATTGTTCTAATTACCAACTCAATTGTTCAATATGCAATGTTAGTGACTCAGTGTTAGTTAAATAAAATGAATGTATATTAAGTACAATTTAATATTAATTCAGAACCTCTTGGCTATTTAATTCCTGGTTGATTCATTGTGAATTTGCTCTGTAATTTGTATGTAGCGAGGCAAATTTGTTATCTGACACCCTAGTCGGATTGGCGCCATCGGAACACTAGCAGGGCATGGGTCTGTCATCAGCAGCGCTGGACCATGAAGGCGTAATGGAATGCTAGCCTTAGTCAGTGGCCGAACTGGATCCTGCCCTACAATGGAAATCCAATACAATGACATCGGAGCTTTTTCGCCACATACATAGTTGACTTATCTGCGATCCCTTTTTTCCCCATCAACATTCTTCGAGGCAGTTGGAAGGCCCCTTTTGTTCCGTCTGCCATCGCGAGGTCCGATACTGCCTCCTGTTGAGTTCTATGATCCCTTCTCTTTCCTCGCCGCTTCCTGAGCCTTCGTCAGAGTAAAGGGGGCGTGTGGCCTATGCGCATCGTCATTTATGTTATCAGATATTTTTGGTCCCGGAGTAAAGTCATTTTAATATTACATAACTGATGATAATGTAGTTTAACGAACGACCCAAATAAAAAAAATTTCTTAAAATTAATTTGTCGTTTTTTAGTATTATAGTGAAAACAAATCGATATTTGACTTATAACAGTTGAAAATATATGCGCTGCTCGCAAACAGACGTATAGAAGTGTTATGACTGATACAAGTATGGAAATGTACAAGGTTGCAGTTTTGAGAAGAAAACTGAGGCAACTTCCCATCAACTGTTATTTCTACAACTTTAATAGCTACATTTAAATGTAAGGTTTGAAAACAAAAAAAAATACAATACTGTCAAATAAAATGTCAAAATGTTATGCTTACGATCGTAAGGAAGGATTAGAAGTCTGAGGTTTTGTCTGGAAGGTCTTTGGTTCAAATAATCAGCGGAATCATATCACTGTTGGGTCCTTGAGGAACGGCCATAAAAACTGCTCCAAAGACACCAGATAAATAGCTAACCCTGCTCTCTGGCTGCAAGCTCTGCTATAACGCCGTTGCATCATCCAGGTGGCTGTAGCTGAAGTGGCTCCCTATTGGTTCTGTAAAGTACTTTGGGTGTCTGGAAAAGTGGCATATAAATGTAACATTCATTCATTCCTATGTGTATCTTAGAATCAGGAGCAGAATACTCTTTTATACCAGAGGAAACTGTATGTAGTTGCTGAATAGTGCACAGTCACACAAAGAACAAAAGTAGAAATACTCAATATTACATACATCACTTCAATATAAAAATAAAAATAACTGTATAAAGATGGTAATACATTAAGTTGGTGAGTATAGAAATAGGTACAGTACTGTAGTGACAAATACAAGTTTGCAGGTAATTTTTGCTCAGAGATAAATAGATAGGCAGATATTTATAGAAAGAGGCAGTATTGCATGTTCTCTGAGTGACTTATGTGGTTGTATAACCTGATGACTTCTCGAAGGAATTTTATATGTGAACACCAAAGAATTCCTGAGTATCTGAACTTCTATGAATGGTGAATAAATACATCAATATCATTTTTAATGTAATAAATTTAATTTAATAATTTAATAAAATGTAGCCAAATAAGACTCATAATCTACAGACAGCTGTACACAACAGCCCTCTGCAGGCACATTACCAACTTTCCCAGTCATTTTGTCCCCCACCAAGCCAAGGGTGGTGGCCTAATGGTTAAGGAAGCGTGCTTGCCATTTGAAGGTTGCTGGTTCCAGTCCCAGACTAGTGAGATACCACTGAGGTACCCTGAGCAAGGTATTGTCCCCATGCACTGCTCCCCAGGAGCTAAAATAATAGCTGCTTTGTCACAATGTCACATATAGGTTAAATGCAGAGGTGTGTCAACAATGACAGATAATCACATTCATTGGTGATAGGTATGACCCCCTGAACCAACAACATATTCCAGACATGCAAAAGCACTCATCTACATTCAAGTATATAGAGATAAAAATGTATAATGATTGGATTGGCAGTATGCAAATAACCTCAATGTAAGGGACGGGCCTTCACTGGGCATTACAGTACCTCATATTAAAACTTTGCTCTGGTACAGTACCAGTCAAAAGTTTGGATACACCAAGTCGTCTACAAGAGAGTGATGTGTTACATCACATGACCTGACCACCTGAATAAACACAGCAGATTTGTTTGACCAGAGAGTGAAGGACAAACGGCCAATGAGTGTTCAGCTTACATGTGGGACCTCCTTCAGGACGGCTGGTATTCCAGGAAGCCATCTCATGAAACAGGCGTAAAGGGGAAGGTACTGTCAGTTAAGAGCCTGATGGTGGGATCACTCTGCCAACCACGGAATTTGAACCGACAACCTCCTGAGTCCCAACATAAAAAACTGCCCTCCAACAAATTCCTTTTTTTGGTTTGAAACTTTTTTGATCAGTGCATAATTCCATATATGTTATTTTAAATTGTTGATGTCTTTACAGTTATTCTAAAATGTAGAGAACAATGCAAATATACCTTTCAATGGGTAGGTGTGTCCAAACTTTTCACTGGAACTGTATGTTATTTTAGTCTGCCTTCAGGTGGATGCAAGCACCTATTAATTAGTAATGCCACAACAGAACTTCTAGGGGAAGTGTAAATAAAATATGGTGATAAATTTCTGAAGGGATAATTTGGGTTTATTTTTCTTTTGTTTCACATGTTTGTCTTGTTTGGCTTATTATCCTTTGTGAAGGATTTCCAGAATGAAAAAATCAGACTTTCTGCTATTTGACAGCATAATTGGACAGTCCTTCAATGATTCTCTTTGAAATTATGTGTGTGTGTGTGATACTCAGGTCTTGGTAGGTTCCTGTCATGGTTCCAGGCGGCTCGGGAGCGGGAACAGGGCATGACTAGGGCACAAAAGGGGTGGACGACCCACTTGCGGCTCCAGGAACACAAAAACGGGGTTTATTAAATAAAACGGAAAACACTAAAAACACAAAACCAAAAGGACCACGAGGGGTCAAAAACTAAAGGGGATAAA
>JAODJU010000002.1:1140653-1156801 GCA_026776725.1 Gnathonemus echidnorhynchus | reverse complement strand
ACAGGCTAAACAGGGCACAGATGCGAACAATCGGGGAAGCACACGTGGATAATGAGGGGGCGTGGCACACACGAGGAACGAACGGAGCCGGGCGTGACAGGTGCAGAATCATTTACTATTTTGATGACATGTGCACATGGCATGAAAATGAGCAATGCGCTGGTACGAAACTAGCAAAACCACTTTGCATTATGCTTTGCGAAGGTGGAAAACAGAGCCCAATAATGGAAAGATTAATAAACTAACAACAAAGTTAGCTTTGCTAATTAGCAGTTTGTGGATTAACAGAACTCTGCCCACCACTAATTGTAATTATATACGGAAATACATAATCTGAAGATCCAAGGGGTGGGTGCCCCCCCTTACTAGATGTTTCCGCCTCATCTTGTCTATGTTATCATAACAGTCATCACATTCTCTGTGCCATGAATGGACACTCAGGACGCCTGAATGTAAGTGAATATGAAATGTCCATACTAATATTCAACATTTCATTAAAATTTGCCCGTAAAGAAATATGAAACTTGCAAGGGGTGTGTAAGAGTTTCCATTGACTATAAATGCTTAAGTAATATATTGTTACAGCTGAAATAGGCTATTTTTGTAGTGATTAATAACATTAAACACCAATAGTGAAAGGGCTTGAAAAACAAAAATAATCACTGCGCATCACTGTCTGTGTACTGGACATCCAGTTTAGTAATAAAAAAACTGTCTGGCTTGCTATTGTTAAAAGATATTACAGCCAGAAAACTGAATATGAGAGCAAGAGGTCTACATGAAGAGGATCAAGTAGACTTCATCCTCTCACTGCTAAAAGGTTCAGCCTAAGAGGAGTTCATATGGGGAACAGCATAAACAAACCAATGAATTGTTTTTCTACTTGAGGAAAGCCTTTCGCGAGAAGCACACTGCTCCGTAACTGTTACATGCTTCCTATGCCTGTAGGCAGTTAGATGTGGAACACTTGAGGGACTGTGCACATGTGCTGTCTCATCTGCTTAATTTTGCTCTCCAACAGTCCCCTAATATGGTATGGTAATAGGCAGATGCAGATGTGTTTGCAACTCAAGATTAGGATCTGGGATACACTGACCAGGTGAAGCATGAAATCCCTTTGGTGGATGAGATCCTGGTTTCCCCACCTTACCAGTGCATACCACCTAATCAGTATGAGGAGGTCAAGGAGCCTATTTCTGAATTGCTGAGGGAGGGACTGATTCAGGAGAGTTCCAACCCCTACACTTCACCAGTTGTTTTGGTACGCAAGTCTGATGGAAGTGTACGACTATGTGTAGACTACAGGAGGTTGAAATCTAAGACCAGATGTGATACATTTCTGTTCCCACACATTGATGAAAGTCTGGATGCCCTGGGTGGCACAGAATTCTCAACCATCAACCTTGTGAGTGGATACCACAAGGTTGCAGTACATGCGAAGGATAAGAAAAAAAAAGGTGTTTACCATGCCATTTGGCCTATATGAGTACCTACGCATGCCCTTCAGGCTGTGCAGTGCACCAGCAACATATCAATGGCTGATGCAGACCACCATGAGTTCCAGATTGTGTTGATCTATTTGGATGATTTGCTTGTGTTTTCACAGATGTTCCAGGATCACCTGGTGAATCTCGAGACAGTCCTTAAGAGGCTGAAGGACACAGGGCTAGGTCAAAATGGAGAATCATCATTTCATCCAACCTGAGTTCAGGTTTCTTGGTCACCAAGTCTCAGCCCAAAGCATAAGTACAGATCCTAAAATGACAAATACCTGTACAGTAAAGATCTGGCCTGTCCTTAGTATTGTAAAGGAGCTTAGTACTTTTTGGGGCCTTTGCAGGTACTATAGGAGGTTTATTGATGGTTTTTCCTAAACTGCAGGACCTCTTCACGATGTTGTAAATGTTTCTACCAAAGAAAGCAGCCATGCCAGGGTTAATCAGTTGTTCCAGTCAGCTTGGACACCACAGTGCCTATAAGCTTTTTAACCTCCTGCGGACGAGTGCATCGACGGCAATGCAACATATCTTTCGCGTCTATTTCAGTGTCTAACTTGCTGAAATCTTTTTATAGAATCATGAAAACAACGCTGACTAAATCTGTAATGTCTTCTTTTCAAAACGTCCATTGTCGGAAGTATTAAAGTTTTTAAAATGAAGTTAAATCGGCAAAAAAGTAAACCATGTCACCATACTTTGTTTTACCTGCATCAGGGGCGTTTAGTACCGCTCTCACCTGAAGATCGCTATTCACATTGGAAATAGCCGCATTACCGCGTATTCAAATTGCATTCGCATGGTTTGATGAATGACGAAATGTTGAAACGCGATCCAGATACATCCCCATCAGCACCATAAAACGGGGGGGGGGGGACGTGGCCAGGTGTGAATGGCTCATGCATACACATGAGAGCTCCTACATATTCAATGGAAGGAGGCCAGAAATAATGACACAAGTCAGGTTCTTCTTATTTATTTATCCAACTCAATGTTGCAGCTACACCATTTAGTCATTTTCATGCACCCAAGACTTTGGAGATCAGATATCAGGGATCAAAACAAACTGGCACCCATACTTACTATGTACTTTCATGATATTCCTGCAAGTGTTCCAAATTGCATTTTGCAATGTCTGTACTTTGATGTCAGATTAGAAACTTAACATGAATCTGACATATTTACAACATACATTAAAATTAAGATGAGTGTAATGCCAAAACAAATATATAAGAAATAATTTATTTACCATGGTTTAAGTTTATGATATTGAAAGAAATGTGTGATCATGCCTCAGTCAGTGAAAGTGGGTCCCCTACCCCAGGTTCCCAGAGGGTTAACTACTAAAGGAAAGGCTAACTAGCACTTCCACCATAACCTATGCAGACTTTACCCTCTCTTTTATACTGGTGACCGATGCCAGCAGCTTAGGTTTAAGTGCATTTCTGAACCAAATACAGGGGTGGAGGAGAAAAGTTGGAGGCTTAGAGGGGTGGCTTCTTGGACTAAAAGTGGGCTGTCTCCTAGAAATTTAGGAGTTATCTTCTGGGGCCCAAGTTCACCGTTATCTCAAATAACAACCCACTGTGTCACCTCCCCACGGCAAACTTAGGGGCCATTCAACAGCGACGGGTTGTTCAGCTGACTGTATTTGATTTTAATGTAACGTATCAAAGGGGGTGAAGGAGGCAGTGATTAGTGAGGCAGTGATTAGTGAGGCAGTGATTAGTGAGGCAGTGATTAGTGAGGCAGCTCTGGGTCGCACGCCCACATTGCCTGGGTATTCTAAAGCTGAACTCCAGAGTTTCCAAGCATTAGACCCTTAGGGTGTTGTGAGAGTTTTGGAGCTTCAGGGGAAACCTACCCACCAGAGGAAACTAGTTCTGTCTAAATCAGTGCCCTCCTTATTGAAGCAGCAGTTATGGATCAGAGAAAGAGATAGACTCTTGTACTGTGTGATTGAGGACACTCCTAGCAGGAAACGTCACTTGCTGTTGTTGCCTGCCTGCCTCAAGGAACAGGGGCTTAAAAGTGTGCATTACCAGTTGGGCCATCAGGGTACAGTGTGGACTTGCTCTGTTGAAGCAGAGAGGCTTCTGGGATGGTATGCATGCAGATGTGGAGTGGTGCAATGCCAGGAGGTGTGTGCTGACCAAAATGCCACAGCCTAAGATTCAGACACCCCAAATGCCATTCTTAGCTACCCACCCACTCACAGTGGTTGCTGTGGACTGCACCACACTTGAACACACCACAGATGGTTGCGAAAATGTACTCGTGATGACTGACGTTTTCACTAAAATCAGCTAAGCTTTTGCCACGCGAGACCAGAAGGCAGACACTACTGCCAAAGTCATTTTGAAAGAGTGGTTCATGAAGCTTGGGATGTGAGAATGCCCACACGCCGACCAGGGCAGAAACTTTGCATGTGTGGTGACCGCTGAACTATGCAAGTTGTATGGGGTGAAGAAAACCCACACGATGCCCCATCACCCCCAGTGTGAAAAGTTCAATAAATCCTTACATGACCTGTTGCACATGATTCCCTCTGAAAAGAAGCAGCATTTTGAGCACCTGCCAGAGCTCATGTATGCATATAACATCCCACCACACGGCCACAGGGTATTCACCATACTATTTGCTGTTAGGAGGTCATCCGCACCTTCCGGTCGGTGCACTTTTAGGCTAAGAGCGAGTGAAGGATGACAAACCTCATTGGTTAGCTGTGCACCAGGCGTATCTCCAGGATGAAATGTAAGAGTGAGGACCTGCAGGTGAGATAGGTGGCATGGTGGATGGTGACCTTCGCCCCATGTTGGCCAAACTCAGCTTATGCAGAACGGAGATGGAGCCTGCCCCAGTGAACGGAAAGGAAGGAGATGACACACCCATTCCCCCTCCAGGTAGAAGTCAGAGAACCACAGCAGTGATACATAGGAACCCGTTTAACTTCCTTATGTCAGCATGGAATGGGTGTTGTTGAGTCCAGATATACTTTTCCAGGTGTCAGTTGGCATGGTTCTCTGTACTTCAAAACATAAGGGAATGATAGATGTTGACTGGTAGCAGAGGAGAGTGTAGCCAGGTGAACAGTAGGCAGAGTGTGTCTTTAAGCTGTTTGGAAGGCATGGTATGATCTGACTTTGTAATTAGTACCGTAGTAACTCTTCCTTTCAGTTGAGGTAATGTTGGCACTTTAAGATCAGTGAAACTATTTCTTCACATGTAAACTTTTTAATCAGTTCAGGTTTAAAGTACAATGTCTTCTGAAAATTACTTTCAATGAAAAACACACAGACACAGAAAAGAGAACAGTGCATTAGGGGCCATAGTGTGGAATGTCCGTAAGACGTAAGGCACCAGGAAGTAGCGGTAATGGAGAGTTAAGGGTTATGATGGTGCTTAATGCTACATATATGAAGCATAAGTTTACTTACAGACATTTATAAAATACTGAAATAGTCATCAGTGTTGGGAGACAAACATATAGTCGAGCTAGCAGACTAAGCAGGGATGAGTGATGATTTTGTTATTCTTGCCGATTCCTATAGATTTAACGTGCTAGGTGTGTGATATCCCAATCATGCTGAGGGCAACAATGAACAGTGGGGCAACATAAGTGGCAATGTAGTAAGCTGCTGGATGGAATCCACCAATGTTCGTGGATGCTGACTGGCAATTAGCTGTGTTAATGTCGTATGCTTCTGATAAATTTAGAGGGGAGATGGACAGCCGAGTGGGTTCCAGGCTTGTGTGTGTCCTAGCATGCAGGATGCACGATGGAGTCTGAGTGAGTTGATTTTATTTTGAAAAACTTATTTTTGAGCTTATGTAAGAATGGTTGTAAAAATATATACTGTTCATGAATGATTCTCGGTTAAGTAATGTACTTCAGTGTGAGGTACCTATGCAAGTGTAGTTTAACAAGTTTATCTAGGGCACTAGGGCTTGGGTGGTGCTTGACTGGTTCATGGCTCATGATGGTGTGGTACGTAGATCAGTGTGGGTTCCTGCTGCTCTCTATGGGCTGGTGGTCGGGTCACTGTGGCTTTGCCTTGCACTTGCTGTATCGTCTGTTGCAGGGTGATGATTCACGGTTGCTTCATGCATTAATTAATGTTACAGCTAATTTTGTGGCATGTTGCTTGATGCGAGGGTTGGCCGTGGGTTGGTGTACCTTGGCTGGTAGCCTGGTTGGTGTGGGGTGTAACCTGGGGCTTCGGCTGCTTTGTCGTTGGTCTGTGGTGGGTAACAGGGGTTTGTGATGTGTCTTGTATTGGCACATGCATTGGATCATTGGGAGTCATGGATTGGTAGGGTGTTGCATAGGTATATGATTTGTGTCCTTGTCTTAAAGTGTTACCTTATTTAATTGTGTATTTCATTTTTTTATTTAGGAACCAGCCACTACTGTTGTCTGATATCTAATATGGCATATGCATGAGACTGAATTATTATGAGGTCCTGAACTAAAGGTTTCTTTATTTTTTTGTAATCATTTATGTATGATGATTACTTCAAACTCTCAAAATTATGAAAATTAATGCTGTTCTTTAATGAGCGCAGCCAAGACCCACAAGGTTTTGTTCTGTGTACAGTTGCGTCATTTATGACCAGGCCATGTGAGGTAAGTTTACTAAACACATTAACACATCACATTCAAAATGTAAGATAACATTTTCCATTCAACTTTTATTTGCTTACTCTCAAAGAAAGATCTTGAGATGTTAACATGATGCACACTTGTTTAATTTGTGTCATATGGACAGCATATAATGCCAGAAGTGGTCTGTTTTTGTTGCATAAACTGACATGAGTTTTCATTTCTATTTGTCTGTTGAAATAATATGACAGTTGTCATTTCCGTGGCAGACTAATATAAAATAAATAACAGCACAGTGACCTTCAGCTGTTCACAGGCATTCCGGAGTTAACTTCTAAGAGAAAGGAACCATTCATTTCCTAATTGTGGCTTCTTATGTTGTTGTATGAGTTACAGTCTGTCAGAAGCTATAGGAACATTCCGGGAAAAAGTGAATGAAAGTATATTAGTGCCTGGTTACTGATGTAACTATATTTGCCACAAAATTACATGTGACAGAGTGCTGTCTACTCATTTTCATTGTGTGTCAGTCATCTGTATCAGTTTTGTGTTTCTTTTTGCGTTGTGTTAAGATGATTGTCATATATTACAGTTTTTCCCACACAATAAGTCACATTTTGCTTTTCAACCCAAGAGAGACGGTCTGTTATTTATTTTTTTTTTTAAACGAAAATTAATGATACTTCCTATTAATGTATCAGAACAGGATACACTATTGGGATTTGAATCAGGTGACTGAATTCACACTGGGGTTATATCAGGTTCAAATCAAATTATTGATGAAGTGAACAGTTAATTAAACATCAGAAGAATAACCCGAGATTCTCCATGGAAATGAATACTTCATGTGTTATAGCTGTCACAAGACTATTTAGTCAGGATCTGTGTACACACAATGTATGTCTGTTTAATTCGTTTGATATTAGGAAGTTCAGAGTGAGTATTAAAGGAAGCTGCAACTTATTTAACACATTTTAAATAAATATATTAATTGGATTTACGCAGTATGATGTCATGATTGATAGATATATGAAATACAAATCTGTCTTGGAATGCATTGATACAACACACACACACACATATATTAGGGTTGTTGACGATACACTAAAATCGCTGTTTGGTATATACCGCGGTTTGAAGTCACGGTTCGGTACGTTTTTGGTACGGGGGGGTAAAACAAACAAAACATATTTTGCTTCTTTTTTCTTTTATTAAACAGTGGTTTACTGAACAAAGCATGCCTTTCTTAAATAAAAGGTCTCTGTCAAATTCTGCTGCAACCTACTAATAAAAAACTAAAATTTACTTAAAAGTAAATCAAAATAAATATTCTCTCAAGTAAATAAAAATAAAATAAACATCCATTAAGGTGCACATTTATAAAATTTACTGGACCTGATCTGTACTGTATTCACATTGGCAGCTTACAGCTTCATATTAGAAATGTACACGCATGTGTAATGGTGAGGCTTCATCCGCCCCTTTCCGAATGTTGCCTGGGGGAAAAACAGAAACACAGAAAGGTTCCGCATTTGCTGCATTTGTTCGGTACATATGCGTACCAAACCGAAACACCCATACCGAAAATTTTCAGTACAAATACGTGTACTATTCCACTCCTAATGTGTTTGTGTGTGTATACACACACGCACACACACACACACACACACATACTATACATGTGTAGTGTGTGTATATATGTCTATGTGTGTGCGTGTGATTAATTATGATGAATTTTCAGCAGACAGCTTTATTTCATTGCACACATATAAGACAGCCCTATTATATTTCAAGCATTGCAAACATATCAAAGTTCCTCAAAACACACGGCCTTGACTTGATTAGTTGTTCTGCTTGATGAATGATATTTTTTCCATTTTCAGTCCCACATCCTCTTCTCTTTTGTGTGTGCGTGTTTTTCATTGGAAATAATTTTCAGAAGATGTTAAACTTTAAACATGAACTAAATAAAAAGCTTACATGCGAAGAAACGGCGATCACTTTTGATGTCAACATCGTCTAGATTGACAGCCATGTTTATTCATTTCACGCTGACAGCAGTCATATACATACCAGAATACCAGTGTTCACATGGAAATCATAAGAGAAGAAAGGGGAATCTACAGAACAAAGTACAATTACAACTGTAGAATTACTCACATCATTACAGTTGCACATATGGGAAATATGCTGGAGATGTAACATTTGACATATAGGGCAAAAGGTAAGCTAAATACAAGACAACTGCAGTCTAGCCTAAGGCAAAAAAATAAAATCTGGGTCATCTATTGCCATCAGTAGTTCTTATTAAAATAATAATATAGCTATATGTAAACTAGATAAACAATTTTGGTTCAACTAAATGTTTATTTGTTCTTCATGCATTGTGCTTTTTACACATTTGCTCTAAATAATTAAGCCCTCAGTCCCTCCTGTGTAACCTCTCCAATCTACAGAATAACTGTAAGTCCTTATTCAAGGATATCCAACAGAAATTAAAAGTAGTGACTAACTTAGTCACAGACGTTGAAACAGCATATAGCATAGTGCTGTATTCCTCACCAACCTGTCGAAGGCAATCTTAGATTTAGTCCTGCAAAATCACAGTAAGTTTTTCTGCCAAGCGATTTCTTGATTAAAATAAGGATAGGACATTTACAGGAAGTTGATATTAATATCACGTCTATTAAATTACAGGCTCCTCTGCTTTTGTTAATTACGGTTTGTTTTGAGATTGTTGTTGATTCAGTGCACACCATGTCTTAGGCACATATTTGCAATTCAAGCCATTTCAAAAGCACAGCTATTTTGGACTGTGCTGTAAAGCAGAACCTAGGCTCTACAGTCTCCTGTCACATCTGTCAGAATTGTAGCATTAAGCTTCAGTTGTGTGTAGATAATGTCAGCACCCCTAATGCCATGGAATTGGTCTGTGGCTTTTGGCCACTGACATGAATCATAAATCAATTCTTACTCCTACATTGAAAATGCCAATAATGAAACAAAATGGCCAAACACAAAGATTGTATGACAGATCACCTATTGAAATTCATACAATCCATGCATGGTAATGGATAAAGTAATGACCTTTTTGCGAGTTAGTAAGCTGAAATGCTTCACCTTGATTTCATATTGTAAGCATGTTGTTGATGATTCTGATTATTACTGAATTAACACATTAGCTACTGTAGTACCTAAATGATGAGGCTATATATGTAACAATTGCACATTTTTTTAGTTCTCATCAGTTATCTCTGATATTTATTTAAGGAAATGGATGGATTTATATCTTTATTATTTAAGCTTTGTGCTCTGCTGCTTCCATCAATGCCCATTCTAAACATCCCATCATTGTTTACTTTTACAATGCATCTCAACACATGTTCTGCTCCTTGCATTTGTCCTGTCTATCTATGCACATTATATATATATCTGTAGCACCGTGATCCAAGGAATGTTATTTCCCATCACTATATGTAGTGTATGAGTTACGGTTCCTGTGCCAATAGAGCCCCACTTCACTTGCGACTTGACTTGTGCAGTAGCTTGTGTGTGTGGACTCTGTGTGTCCTCCCTGCGCCATGCAGGTGCATGGATGCGTGTGTCCTGTGATAGACTGGCACCCCTCCTCTTGCATGCTCTCCTACATGCGGCCTGGCATAGGCTGCAGGCTCATTGTGAGCTTGTACCGATGAATGTTTTAAAGATGGATGAATATTTTATTTCGGGTTACCAGCAAGGCATTACAGAAAATGTTTTTTTTGTTTGTTTGTTTTAATTGGGGTCATTCTGTACTTAAGAAGGCAGCATTCAGTCATTTAAAATCACACACGATCCATTGAATCCCTTGGTTTGCTAATACCATCTGCATGTTAAACCTACATAAGTGAAATACTCAGTACAACATATATATTTAAGGGTCCATACTGTGACATTTCTGGAACTCTGTTGTTTTTCTTTATGCATTTATTTTTAGGAGTCTTCTACTTTTTGTCTGCACCCCCAAGAATACTAAATAGCCAGTCTGAGTGTTTGTATCTCAGCTTCATGCCTTGTTTGTCGTAAAATCACTCTTAGCGAGTGCCTAAAGCCTCTTTGAGAAGGTCCCTTCTTATGGCATCATATGGACCATCTCTTATGGATTTCTCCATGTATACTAACATGCGAGGGTAAAGGTTTAGTGGGTAGTTTGCAAGATGTTAATAGTATGCGTCAAATACTGAAATCAAACATACACACATGCTTATATAAACAAAGGAGAAATTATATTTTCACACTTTTTTCAGTGATGGTTGTGTAGTGATGCCTAAGCCTATTTTACTCAATGAATTGCATCAATCAGGCAGCTACTTGCATTTATGTTTAATCTAAGGTAACTTCGTTCTGGAAGTCTTGTTGAATAAACATTATGTCAGTCTTACTGTTTAATTTAGACACGCTGGGAATATAGCTTGGTGTGAATATCTATGAGGAAAAATCCAGAAGCAATTGCAGGGTACGTTCAATTTATCAGTTTATCTTCCTCAAACTAATTACCAAAGTTGTCAAGAAGATTAACAACATTAAACAATGGGTAAGCTGCATAAAGGGAATTTTTGCGAAAAGTTAACACTTTTGAAACATGCAGTCATGTTTAGAAGAGTTGAAAGATTTTAAGTAGAAATCAGTAGCTTTACACTTTATATAAATTCGGCTGTCAGGAAGAAAAATGGAACTGCAAGATTATGAATATTATAACAATGCCACAGCATTGTTTTCTCCTGTTGTATTTTAGTAAAAAAAAAAAAAAAAAGTACTTGCTTCAATGTGTCACGTTGCATAAACACACAGCCTCGACTTATGGTATCAGAAGAGAGAAATACTTATGCACCTTGATTGCGGCATCAAAGTGACACTATACAATGGCCATGCTACAGAATGCTGTTTGAGTGCCAGAAAGTATGCGCCTGTGTTTCCAGGAAAAACAGGTGAGAACGGTGTTGATTAAAGGCACTATTTCATCACGCATGGATTATGCATAGGACACTTCAATAAAAATATATACGCAAAAACCTAAAATATTCTCATTGATAAAATCTGCTAAACATTCAAGTTTCAAGAAATCTTTTTCTGCTCTTTATCTTTTCTT
Organism: Gnathonemus echidnorhynchus; assembly: GCA_026776725.1. Taxonomy (NCBI): domain Eukaryota; kingdom Metazoa; phylum Chordata; class Actinopteri; order Osteoglossiformes; family Mormyridae; genus Gnathonemus; species Gnathonemus echidnorhynchus. Next base: position 1,145,574 of record JAODJU010000002.1, on the reverse strand, counting down.
TGTTTTTCCCCCCACTAACAAATTCTTCTTAGAAAAAAAATTAGGCAACATTAAAGCGGATTCTTGTTAAGTTCCACTCCAATTAATTTCCCTTTTTATATCATGGAATTGGGGCACGTTATTTTAATATGCACACATAATGAGTTTATACTGAGTGTTAGTTTACAGCCTTGGTAAATGGTAATCTTGTTTGCAGCATGTCTGGATTTTCCCTGCTGAAACAACTGCTATTGAGGTAAAAGAAAGGATTCACTGAGATTACACTTGAAGTCTGTCATAGTTCCAAAGCCAGTTGTGGAGTGAAGGTTGTGGTTACAATGTTTCTCTCTTTCTCTTTTCTAGGTTACATCACCCTACTTTGAGGCTCCTGAACAGATGTCTCAAACAGGTGGATTATATATTTCGTTCACATATTTATTTTTCAGACTGTCATGTTCTTGCATTTTTTATATTTGTCCGTATGTGAGTTTGTGATTAGTGTACTTTTTTTCTGGAAAGCAATAAAACAACATCTGTGCTACTGCAACACGCTATTTTTATACAGGTTTAACATCTGAGATCATTCAAACTGATTAATTTATTAGCTGGTCAGATTTGCTAATGTTATTTGTACCTCTTTTATCAAGCACTTTAAATAACTGATTAGTTGCCAAATTCAAAAGAAAACTAATTAAACACAAACCACGACAGTTTTATAGGTACATGCTTGTAACCAAAAGACTTCTAGTTCAATATCTGAGAGGAATACCGCTGCGGTACCCTTGTACAGGCTATTCGTTCTGAGTTCTTGTAAAATAAACATGCATAAATAAAATTTTTAGTCCCCTTGGTAAAACAAACAAACAAACAAGTTGATAAATTTTAAATAACATTGTATGGAATTCAGAAGTATAGAACACCAGCTTCAGGATAGAGAAATAAGATCATTAAACAAGTATGAACAGAACAATAAATAAGTGATATATGATGAGACACAGAAATACAACTTAAAAATATATGAAAGACACAGCATAATTATATTCTGGATCTCCTAAAGTAAGGAATGATGTAGGATGGAAACCATTGTATTGCTAGGCCTTGATAGCACACCTTCCTCGCAGTATGGAATATCAGTCCAAAAACATCCTTTGTTTTAATTTTATATTGCGTTTAGCACATGCAAGCTAAAGGCAGTCTTAATGAAGAAGGGATGCATTGTCCCTCGTAATTTCTCCCTTTAATCATCTTTACCCGCAGTGAGTGTGACTGTCATTTTGCCTGCAAGCCACGTTTCAGCAGCAATGTTGCAGCTGATTTAATGCGCTTTGCTGAGAAGCTCACCAAATGCCCTTCCCTGTGAGCACAGTGTAGCTGCCAGGACCCTCACACGATCAGAGAAAGAAAATACCACTTTGCACTTACCTGTACTTCACAGGTATTACATTTACTTTAAGGTCTTTTTAAACCACACAACGCCCTGCATGCTTAACTGACTTCCTGCTGTATAATCCACCCAAATTTCTTCACCGGTTTGGCTGCAGCTCTTCCGACATGGCAAAGATAAAAACACAACCCCGCACACCCATTTACCTTGCTGTGTTGGATTGAAATATCCATAAAATTACTTTGAGATTGCATGATCACATGATTGACCTGTTTTGGAGATTGCTATACACCTCATCTCCACTAAGTTTTCTAATTTTATGTTCCACGCATGCCATTACATACAATGTTACATAGCTAATTACTTTCTTGGAGGGCATGTGAAAAAAATATACATAGTCTTTTAGAGTCTTTAAACATATTTGTTTTTAGATATCCAGTAATTACATATCCACTTTGAAGTTTGCATACAATATTTTGCACATGTAGCTGCAGAAAGGACATGAATCTCTTTGGGGAAGATTAAAGTATCCCTTTGCTTGTTTGTTGGGTAACACTTTATTTAAAGTAGTCATTATATTGAATTATAGATACCTTCATAATGCATTATAATGGTCAGTAATGAATTATGAGGGTATTTATAGTGCATTATAGATGAGAGCTTCAGAGAGCATTCATAATGCATAATAAACTTTGCTATAATGTGTTATGCCTTTTTATGAATAGGTATAGCCATGTTTATTATGCTTTATAATGCATTATGAAATTATCTATACTGCATAATATATGAGTGCTTTAAGTACTGTAAAGTGTTACCATTTGTTGCAGTCATTTTCAATGAAGAGTTCCCAAATTGATTACTGGATGCAAGCCTAGTGAAGATGGTTCTTTGATCTTCAGGGGAAGGATCATGCAGAAAAGGTCCAATACAGAATGAACTGCAAAATATTAATTGGGCAAGATTCTTGTAAAAAAACACAAAACGTATATGATATTTGGAAATTGTCAAAAGATGTTCTACATTTGAATGGATTGAAATTGGGATATCTGATAGACTGGATTTTGTCCATAAAATGCTTCCTAAAAGGCTAAATGAAATAAGGAGCATTAATGCAGAATTAGTGGATTCAGCTGTTCTCTCCTTGAATTGAAAATGTGTACAGTATAGATGTTTTGATACAATAAAGGGTTATTGAAGGACGTAAAACTTGGTATTAACTTCCTCACAACAGTCATTCTCTGATATGCCCATCAGAAATTTCTCACACTGGTGTGTGTGATGTACCAGCTACCATTCTGTGCAGATATAGTTTCTGAGTGTTTATGCCTCTCAAATGAAAATGGAGACAAAATCTGACTTTGCATAGCATTAAAACACCAGATGCCTGACTGTTGTGACTTATACAAGTAATGCTTATCTCAATAGCTCAAAATCCTTAAGTAAAATCCCTGAGAGTGAATCATGAAGGTGCCCAGCTGAACTGTCACCCTATGCTACTGTAAAGCAGATTTGTTTGTAGCACTTGTCAAATGAAGATGGGGCTGCCATTAGCCATGATTCATGTCAGGAATTGCACCTCTTGAGCCCCCCACTGCAGAATGATGATGGATATATTTCAATCAACAAAGAAATATCAATTCTTATAGCAACCCTATCCTTCACATAAAAACTAACAACAAACCTACCTCTAAATCCTATATCAATCCTATGCCTAACCCTTCCTTGTAACCCTAATTACAAGCCTAAACATAACCCTAATTACAACCCTGGCTCTATAAATCAACCAGTCAGTTTATTTTTGAATAGATAATTTTCACGACATTACATTGTCTCAAAGTGCATTGCACTGACCCTGCCCAGTGCCCCCAGAGAACACGCCAGAGGCGATACTGGAAAAGAAAAACTCCTCAGATGAAGACACCTTGAAAGGAACTAGACTCAAAAGGAAAGCCCACCTTCCCTGACAGGGGAAGTCGAAAGTGAAAAAGTCCTGATATATAAACTAGAATTATATACAGTTCAGGTATAAATGCAGAAGGTCCAGTGGAACTATGGAAGCTAATGTCTGGCCAGGCAGGTGAAGAAGTTGCTTTCTTCAGCAGGATGGATGGTTGGTGTGTTTAGCAGCAAGCAGGAGAGGATGGAAGATGTGTAATCAGGCTGGGTGGACCGGCAGGGAACAGGCAAGGATGTGTGACCCTAAAGGCCACTCTAACCATAGCTTTAGCCAAAATAGCAAACCTAACCCTAGCTGTAACCCTGATGTTAACTCCAACCTTAAATCTTGGTCCAATACCATCCATAAACCTAATCATTTCCACAACTCAACAATCCAACCCTAGTTCTTACCAGAATGCAAACTCTGACCGTACCCAGAACTCCACCCTAGTGCCACTTCCATGACGTTACTCTTAGATCAAACTCTAATCACACCCTAAACCTTGACCCAAAGTCTAAGTATAACCCACACTAATCCAAGCTTTAGTTCTAACCCTAAGCCCAAACCTTACCTTCACTATAGATTCAGCTCTATAATTAAACTGACTGCTTAACCATAATTTCTGTAACTTTCCATTGCCTGAATTCTACCCCAAACCCTAACTCTGATACTAAAGCTTACTCTCACTCAAGCTCCGACCCTATCGCCATTCTAAACCTCAGTCATAACCACTGCCCTAATGTTAATTCAGCATTAAAAGAGCAACCCCAACCCAACACCTAAAACCAATCCTAAGTCAAACCCAACTGTTAAGTTAACACTATCCCTGAAACCAAGCCTTAACCCTCTCAAGGCAGGCGTTGCTGATTTGCAACAGTTAAAAACTAACTACCTTATTACCCCACATACATATTTTATGAGTTTTTTTTACTCGTGATAATTTTCCCCAAATATCAGATTTTTCCTGTTACTAAAACTTAATTTGAGCCTGAAAGCCTTAACCTAATCCTAATGCCAGTCCTTCCCCTTACATCCAAAACTCCTAATACAATATTACTTGAATATGTTCTTATATCTTGCCCTTATCCAGTAAAACAGCACTCCTGAAATGTATTCTTCCCCTTTGGGAAATTGGGGAGTTTTGTCATGTGCTCTCTTGCCCTCCATGAAAGAAATAGACACATATGTATATACAGGTGAGAACACATCATCACAATACCAGCCCCTAAGGTTATCATAAAATCGCAATCTAATGCTGTCTCTCATTGAAACCCTAAAATAAACCCAACCTTTACCTTAAGGCCAACCCTGATCAAATTCTAATGCAACCCATACCCTAGGGAAATAAAGAGTTACCAAAACAATCTCAGGTCATAATGCTCATCTCGCACTTGCTTTTTTTCTTGAGCATCTGGACACCATCTTTGTCCTCAGCGATAGGCCAACCACGTCTTCTGCCATAAAATCCAGGACTTAAATTCTAATTTTTTAAAGCAATTGCAGACAGAATAGGGATCTATGTCTAGCATATGTGATAACTGATTTGTACATGTTATTCTTTGCAGGCAAACTTTTCGAGGGGCAGGCATTTGAACAGGGGGCTGGGGGCGGGCGAGTTG
>JAODJU010000002.1:1125316-1140618 GCA_026776725.1 Gnathonemus echidnorhynchus | reverse complement strand
TGATTGTAACTTAACAAAAATTTGGATAATCATACGTCATTGAAAGGGCACTAACAGAGGGATAACAGAGATATAAAAGGCGGGGGGGCAATTTCAGGCAAAAGGAGTAGGTGCTCAGGACCCCCCCACAGACACAAGTTACAGTGTGATCTAGTACATTCCAGTCTTGGGCTCAGACAGATATAAGTTCAACATAGATCAAGGAACGGCTACTAAGATTACAGCTGTCAGCTCAAGTCAGCATGGAAGCACAACTACATATGCTTGAAAGCCTACAAAATCCAAGTGAAGCAGTCAGTTTTTGGAATATGAAGTCGCATACCTGCAAACCACATGCTCAATTCCCTGTAGAGCACATTGAAGATGAACCCTTGAGGACGCCTGACAAAGAAGGCACAGGCTATCAGATCTGCCATCGCTGCTGTCATTCCCAGACCCCCGCAGGTATTTTATGTTACCAATTTTAAATTAATTTATTTTTAATAATGTATTTGTATTTGCTTCATTTTAACTCGGCTGCTGGCAAAGACTCTGCCGTACTGGAATCCTCGAACTTCAGTTCCCATTAATGGTATTTTTTCTTTCTTTCTTATCTGTCTGCTTTGCAAACTGAGTTCTCTGCAGGGTGGGAGATGGAGATGATTAACAGCTGATGAGCCACAGCCTTCGTCTCTTGCATGCTTCATCACTGCACCCTTCCTTACCAATCACACGGGGTGGAGAATGTTGACAGCATAAACTAAGCTCTGACTCAATCATTATCTTATTTTCCTTTTCTTGACAGCGCTAATGACAATTGGAGGGACTGTTTAAACAGTTTTGCCAGCAGAAGCACCCATGGTACAGCATGCAGACAGACAGCCTCAGTAGTTCGCCTACCTGACACAGAACCTGCCTTTCTGGCTAAGAATATGTTTTACATAAGTGGAAGTGTTTCTGTACAGGTTTGAGCCGAATGTGAAGCCTGCATCACTGGTGCTGAATTGGGAAGACGTACAGCACCCGCTAGGGTACAAGCAAAATCTTCATAAAATAAAATAAGTATTGTGCAATCCTACATGAGGCACCAGAGATGTCTGATCAATTGATCTAAATTCTAGAACCTGAAAAGCTGGCTGTTAGAAGACCGAATACCGTGGCAAAGCTGGAACCCAAACAGGATGACTTAAAATTCTACCTCAACCCACAATGACTAGGACTACAGGCAAATTAGTAGAAATGCTATCAGAGTCAAAGCATAACATGCAAGTCTGCTCTTTGTAGAACATCTAAAATATATTGAACTACATATTCAGGCAGTTGTCCAGTTGAGAACATGCGACTTAAGAACAACTCATACTAACGAACGCACTTCCCTAAATCTGAAAAATCTGAAAAAATTCAGATTAAAGATAAAGGTTCATAATAACAAACACATTCACTACATTGACACTTGAGGAACCATTGTGCAGCTTCAGGGTTCATTGACTCGGGGTACAGTATAGTACTGTACTACTTTCATTATTATTATTATTATTATTATGTGCCATATTATTATTGTTTCAACACCTACAAACTGGACTTAAAGACAGACAGGGAATGGATGCCGTTTATAACTTGTAGACTGCCTGTACTTGTACTGTATATAGAGGTCCCAGCCCTCGCATATCTACTGCAGATTAAGCCTTGAAACGTGAATGAAATCATGTCAGTAATGTAATTATGATACATCAGCAGACTGAGTGATACGGCAGTAACCCCATCTGTAAACCACACAATCTGCGGGGGCAGAACATGAGTCACATGGTGAGACTCTTTCTGTCTAACTCATTAGGCCCCCAAGGAGTCACTGCTGGAATCTTCCTAGTCATCCATGGGAGATTGTCATAGCTTCCAAGACCCTGTGTCAGCTAGTAGAAAGCAGCTGTGTAGAAAGAGAGAAATGCAGCAGGCAAGCAAATGGACAGCAAAGCCTTTTCCATTGTCTTCTGTTTCCAGGAGTAGCCCGTCGCTAGTTAACCAGGTCCAGATAATTGATGGTGAGTTGTTCACTGCCCAGCCCCACACTGTCCCTTTGTCACTTAAAAACCAGCTAATATACCACAATGGGAAAGACGCTCTATGCTCTGACACACTATGGAGTTTGAGCTGCAAATAACACGCCTATATACTGGGAGTACATTTCTGGAAAGACTAAGCTTGGAAAAGTATTATGAAATAGAAGTACATATGGGCTGATGTTCCACATTACTGCATTGTCCATTACTCATAATTGCTATTTTTGAGCATGTATAAGTTTCCAGTTTTATTTGTCACATAAATGTACAGTGTACATATGTGTAATGGAACGTTTTTCCATCGGCATCAGGATTGTGCTCAAAAGGGAAATATGTGATACAAAGGAAAATAGTATAAAACATAAATTAAATATTGTTATTAAAATACCAAAATAAAACAGTAAAATAAAACAATGATATCCCCATAAGGCAGTGATCAGGTATATGCAAAATAAAATATGAAGAATAGTAAAAAATGCATGTAGTGGCAGGTTAGTTGATGGGAGTCCTCACTTAGTCCCCCAGTTTAAATTTTTGTACATCCACTGGAGCCGAAGCTTGCTTGAGCTTGTCAAGGAGGCATGGAAGCTCCTGCTAAGTATAGTGAGTGGACAATAGGATCCCATGCGAGCTGTCAGGATGCCGACCCTACAGCTCGTGCAACAGGCTGGAGCCCTTCACCACTGGCACAAGCATTAGTGAACCGCAGCTGTCAAAATCTGCATCTGAAATCTGCAGTTCTCCTGTAGGGACCTTTATAATACATCAATAGAAAAACCATAAATATAACAGTCTATTTCCATTGTATTCCTTTTGACTAATTGCAAAAGTAATTCATGTTTGCAGAACTGCAATTAATTACTGAAGTGGTCATTGACTTTAAGGGTGCTCTGAATTGTATGTAATCATACTGTAAATAAACCGTGTTAAGATGTGATGTGTAATCCTAAATAATGATTAATTATCATTAAAATAGTAAATTATCATTGCAAATTGAAAATACACAGGTTTCGCAAACATAAAATGCAACATGCGACGAGTACATGGTTGTTCAGAAGCTTAGTGCAAGCAAACCAATAATATTTCAGTGATCAGCGTAATCAACAAATAAAATAATAATACTATATAAATAACCTATTAAAATAAACTGATTTGTATTTAAATATTAAACATGTAAGACTTTGTACAGTCATGCACACCAGAACAAGCTGGAGTCACCAGTCAGTGTGAACTGAATTAACCAGTCAGTGTGAACTGAATTAACCAGTCAATGTGAACTGAATTAACCAGTCAGTGTGAACTGAATTAACCAGTCAGTGTGAACTGAATTAACCAGTCTTCGACATGTGGACGAACACTGTGTATGGTGATGCAACCCATGGGAACTTACAGACAACGACTGCGACACATGAACTGCAGCCCCAGAGCCGCGAGTCAACAGTTCTGAGTCACGGCCTGACCCTTATTTATCTGTTTATTTATTCATTTATTCATACAGAGTTAATATAACGCTTTATTCATTTCTGATGCATCACAAATTTATACAGCTGCAAATGACTCCTTAAAACCTTTGAGAGTAGTTCTGTGTTTACAGCTGAAAAGTACTTCAGGCTGTCAATATCACTTTTCTTGTACTTTCCCGTTTCGAGAAGGGAGGTGGATAAAGGAGACATCCGGAACAATTCTCAGAATTTTTATGTATCTGTTGAGGCGATGTGAACCTTTTGGGCAGAATGCCCATCCCAGAAGGCACACCTGTTTTCAGGAGCACACTGAAGTAACGTATGCACATTCATACAAATGCCACAACTTAAACACTGGGAAATGCTAAACTTCTATTCTATTCTATTCTATTCTATTCTATCATCTATCTATCTATCTATCTATCTATCTATCTATCTATCTATCTATTTTTATTTAACAATTGCTGTTCTTTATTTCACTTCAGGGTGAAGAAGGAATATTTCTTTGTTTTACTGTGAGTTCTGTAGACTGTGCTTGTTTCATTTCTTTCTGTGACTCAGATTTTTAAATACCATGGCATCATTATGATCAAAACCAACTTCTAAAATTACATGACTAAATTGCATACTGGACATCCCTGCTCTTGCAAGTTATCTCCAGATTGTTTAGTATAAATAATAGAATTATAGAATTATTATTTAGATAAACAGGAGTGCTTTGATGCTGTTAAGGCTCAATTACAGTATATAACATAGTTTTAGGTTCTTGTAGGAATTAAAATACACTGAGTAACGATATTCATGTGTAGGTTCTGTTATATATTATGCTAGAAATATGCGTGTAGAGTTTATTGTCAGCATGCATTTCAGCAATTTCCACCATCTGTACTGAAATTTAAATAAAATATTGAATCCACATTTCCCATAGTCCATAACCTGGATTTATTTAGCTTAAGAAGTAATGTAGTCTAAGCAGCATGGTGCCTCAGTAGGTCGCATTGTTTTCTCACACCTCTAGCACTGGGGGGTTCAAATCCTACCTATGCAGCATGTGTGTGCATAGACCTTGTATTCTCTGCCAGTGTTGTGCAGTTTTCCTCTGGGTACTCCACAGCACAAAGATATGCAGTCTCTGGCGATATGTGGTAAGGATTAATGGTTAGAAGAGTGTTTCCAAACCCGGTCCTCTGAGACCCTCCGACGGTCCATGTTTATCCTACTGGGAGCAGGAAGGGAGCAAAAATGCGGACTGTCTGGCAGGGAACTGGGAGGAAGCAAGTTAGTGGACTATCCTCAAGGACTGAGTTGAGAAACATTGGGTTAATATATTGATGTATAGATGGATGGATGGAACACTATTATTTCCAGATGGAGATGTTAGAAACAAAATGAAGAAAACTATTCTATATAATACATAAAATATTAAGATAAAATTAATTACATTATACAAATATTATGTTATATCCTTCTCTCACACCTGTGACATATCTGGTCTGATGTGGCATGACCATATATTTTTATGAACATACTTCTGGTAACAATCTGTATGTGTGGTCTTTTTACATCATTGTGCACTGCCACACAACAAGACTGAAACTGCATGGAAAGACTTGTTTTATTTACTTCCAGTGATTGCGAAAATACAAGACAGTGCTCCTCAGAGCAGACATTCCCACCCTCCATGTCAGTTTCGGCCCCAGTGAAGCCATCAGGAGTTGAGGCCAAGATTTTGTTTCAACCAGCTGGTTGCATACTCTGTAACTGTGACTCTTTACACTCAATTGGTTAGTTGAAATCATATCCTGGTCTGGATTTATACTTTACGGACCTGAAATATCCAGCTTTGCTTAAGACCACAAATTCAGAAACAAAAATGTAGGACAACAAAAGCTGTGAGCCCATTAACAAGACACTGGCTAACCAGAACCTTGAACAAGACACTAAGTGAAGAATAGCAGAGACAGAGACGAAACATCAACAACTAGTACAAAAATGCAATTTTAAAACATTAACAAAATAAACAGGCAAAAATGTGAAAACCCCATATCAAGGCCAGCTTAGTGCTGAGCTTTACACTTAGAGCTACTAATCCCCAACACAAGCTTGCAAAACACCTGGGATCCGTACAACTTCCAGGTCAAAGAAAAGTTACACGAATCTTGCTCAATGCTGCAATCAAAGCAGTGGTTCACGTGTAAAATGCCAGATCATTCATAGGCAATGAGACAAGTAAGTCAAAAAATTCAATAGCACATTTCTGTGATGCAGCAATTCAACATGCTGCTCTATTCATACTTGATGTTATTCTGGGAGATCTTGTCAATCAGAGCTCAGGGCCTAGTGTAGAACAGAATCACTGGTTTTGTTCGGGGACATTAAAGAAGATGTGAATTTTCTCTTTGGAAATACCTGGTAAAATTATGAATATTAGTGATGAAAAGAAGCTTGTTATGTAAATATTAGGGACGGGCATCTCCATAACTGAGGCCGATATACTGTAATCTGCAGTTCGATGCATTGCCAACGATCCAATACATTAAATATACATACGAAGCAACTACTAATGCAATAGCATATGATTCACCCCTATTGGGATGCAGTGCGATTGGGCACAATTTGATTCAACGGAATACGATGCGATGCAAAAGAATATGATGCTATGCAATTCAATATGGCACAGATACAGAAACAGTTAAGTAAGGGGGAATATATTTAAATATATAATTACTGATCAAAAATTATTGGTCACATAAATAATAAAGGAATCGGATCTCTACTAATCATCATATATTTAAAAATTGGATTTTACTGATACAAAGATGGTAAAAACAATGCATCTGGAGGTCATCCTAAATTGTATTCAGTGCACACTTTTTTAATTGGGGCAATTGCAATGTGAATTTTTATGCCTGTGCACTGATGCGAATCGGTAAATCCTACATTCCCTTGTAAATATAATAGTGTTCTATCCACCTGATCTTGCAGGGTATATTACTACTGCTACTACTACTACAAAATTATTATTATTATTATTATTATTATTGATAGTAGTAGTACTTTAAAATACATCTGATATAAAACACACAAATTATTACTTTCTGAAAAAATGAGCATTGTGCAAAATCATGGAGACGTCAGTGAATGTCACCCTCCTGATCATGCAGGCCTGTCCCCGGTAGTGACTAAAGAGAAACAAAAGCAGCTGTGTAGAAATCCAGCTGTGTGACTGTGCATCAGGGGTAATCTTCAGCCTCGTGTATCTTTCACCACATGGACATACTTGCGGTTCCCACTGGGAGCATGATATTAATCAGCATCTTCAAAGACAGGAAAGCAAGTAGCTTATGGCTCTCCAGTACATCAAAAATGCCCCCCTTAAACACTCACTTAACTCCCAATTCATTCAAAATTTTAATCAATAAAACAACACATAGGAATTAAGTCAGGACATTTTTGAGTAAAAATAATAAGAAAAATAATCATAAGCATTCATAATAATAAAAGAGTGGCTCTCTGGGTAACATTTTAGCCTCACCTTCCCAGGGGCCCCACATCCCCAGGTGCCTCACATCCCCAGGGGCCCCACATTCCCATGTGCCTCACATCCCCATGATACCCCACATCCCCAGGTGCCTCACATCCCCAGGTGCCTCACATCCCCAGGGGCCCCACATCCCCAGGTACCACACATTTCCAGGTGCCTCACATCCCCATGATACCCCACATCCCCAGGTGCCCCACATCCCCAGGTACCTCACATTCCCATGGTACCCCACATGCCCAGGTACCCCACATCCCCAGGTACCTCACATCCCCATGGTGCTGCCTCCACTCTGTGTGGGTACCCTGTTTCAATGACCTCTTTGTCCTGTGCAGCTTTCCTCTTGCAGGCCAATAATTGGCAGTTAGGTTAACTGGCATCTCCAGATTGCCCGTGGTGTGTGCCCTGCGTTGGACTGGCCTCCTATCTGTGGTGGACTCCATCCTGGTGCCCTGTGCCATCAAAAAAACAAAAGTATGTCTCATGGTGTCCTATAACCACAAAAGTGGAATCTTAATTTGGAATGTCATTTTGTATGTGTAATACAAATACATAAATGGATGGATGATGCCCCCCCCCCACACACACACACACACACAGAGCTTACATACCTGCCTGTTTTATATAGGGTCTCTTGTTATGTGCATTGGTTCCTAGTTTATATTACTAGGTGCCTGCTGCTACCATTTTCAATACTGATATTTCACCATTATTTACATCCTTAAATATCTTTTTCCAAGAGACAAAAGGAAAAAAAAGATCCATTTCAGTCTGTTTTGGGACTGTTTGTTCCAAGAGAGGTCCTGCATGCTAGACTACCAGTAATGTCAACTTCATCTAGCTTCCAAGTGGAACATCTGCGAGAAATGCCAGCACATGCCCTCATTTGCATATTTCCAATTAAATCCATGTAACAGGGCAGGAACGGAAAAACACAAGTTAACAACAGCAATTCTCATCACCTGGGCTATGTAATGAAATATTTCCTATTATTTGGGAGGGAGAGGAGGGTGACCTATCCAGATGTACGGAACCATTTTTGATCAGTTACAGATTTTCTTTACGAGCTGTTGCAGATACAACTTTTATTTGGGGTTGAACTGGCATTTAAAGCCTGTTTGGTCCCTTGGAGGAGATGTGAATGATTCCCAAACGTGTTTTAATAAAGTGTAGCTTTAAGCGACATCAAATGGATGCTCACGCATTATACAAGTTGCATGGTTCTTCTCGAATCTGAATACAATACATAACAGTTTCATTACGTGTAAATAGCGGAACATCATTAATTGGATACACGAGAGAAAAATAAACCTATATATTTTTGATCACAACAGAATCAAGTATCATATCATTCTACTTACTGTATATTACAAGACGCATCATAATGAAAAACAAAACTTTTAGTGCTGTTTTCACTTTTTTGACATGGAGGCAATGTGGTAGAGGAATCGGGTTTATAAAATTTCTTGAAATATACCCAGCAGTTCATCAAAAAAAGATGCTACAACCTTATCTGGGACTAAATGTATTTTGGTAACACTTTACTTGAGGGGGCACAGCTTAGTTACTCATGCAGCTACTACTTAAGAACAAATCATGAACTAATACAGATCCTGCATGAACTACAGAACCATCATGATTTATTACTGATGAACAAACATAGGACCAGTACATAACTAACACTTAGTTACTAGTTAATTAATGCATTAAACATGTGTATATTACTATATTTGTCCCCCCTCAACAAAAGTGTTACCTGTCTGTTCTTTTTCACCTGGTGTTTCACATGTGTTTTAATTTGTGAAACTGAAACATGTTTAATGCATTCAAATGTGAAGTAATTTCAGATACTTTAATGTCTATTTTTTATGGTTTTAAAATGGCAACAACAAAATAAAAAAGTACAACAAAGGCAATACTACTACTACTACTACTAGTAGTAGTAGTAATAATAATAATAATAATAATAATAATAATAATAATACTTGTTCCTAAGTAATTTGTTCTTCATGCACCCTTCCTGGTCTAGTACTGTATATAGCACAGCAAGAATTATATATATAATTGCATTTCATACCCTTACAAATGACCTCTGTTTTCATTTAAAAAGGCATTGACCTAGTTTTTCATTGAAGCTTTCAGGGAAGAGTGTGTGAGAGATAGAGACAAAGAGAGAGTGAGAAAGAAGAGTGAGACTATGAGAAAATGAAAATAACATGGAAGTAGCACAAATGGGATCACTTTAGCTTGCACCCACAGCCCCTACCACCCCTCTTATACATTTGGACTCATCCTGTTTAATGAGTAACAACCTTTTCTGTGGAAGGAGAAGGGTTGTATTTGATTGACACTAGGTATATACTGCACTATGCTCTGCTGGGGAAGTATGCAATGTTGGCCCCTGCTATAGCTGACTGCCCTTGCAAGCAGGTTCATCAGATCTACAAGTCGAGTTCATGGAAGCAAATTGAATTGTCACCACTGCTGGTTTCATCTGGACGTTACCCTTTGAATGGCAGCCGTATATATAACCTGTCCATTTTGCTGCCAAGCTTAAATTTTCTTCTTCTTCCCCTTCGAAACAGAGAGAAGGGAGGCTTTTCAAGAAAGTATTAAATAAGATTAGACACATATATTAAAAATGCATGAACAAATAAACTTCACACATCATACTTAAAATAAACAGGTCTTTGAAAAAGACAATGTAATGTTTATCAGGAAAATCGGATTTTTGTTGGTTACCGTAACATAATTATGTAATTTAACATGATTGGCTGATATGAATCTCATTTCAGTGCACGGTGGGCTGAAAATGCTGTAGGCTAGTCTAAGGCCAACATGCATCTCAATGAGTAGAGCCATTGTGGAGTAGAGCTACCAGCATGCATTATGAAGGAATAATAGGGGAAAAAAAAAAAAAATTAAAATAGAACCATAGCAACCATTGGGAATGAACCAATAAATATTAACCTGTGTTAAGCATCCACCCTGCCAACAGTAGAAGGAACATTAGCCAAATGCATTGATGTATGCTAACATTATACACCTGTGTTCTAACTACTTATCCTGGACACAGTTATGCTATTACCATCAGCATAGGGCACAAGGCACGGCTACACTTTGCACAGGATGCTAATCGATAGCATGACACATATATGACCAAACTATACTATACACAACTATACACTATAGGGAATTTAGAGGACCTACTCAGACTGCATGTTTTTGCGCTGCAGGAGAAAACTGGAGCACCTGAAGAAGATTCAAAGCCCTTATATAGGCAGCAGAGGCAGGACTGTCACCCCCCAACCCTGGAGTGGTGAGTAACATTGCTACCCACTAAGCCATCAGGCCACACCAAATTACTCTGTATGCATTTCAAGATGGAAGACTGACAGTATTAATTTTTCGGTAACATTTTACTTGAGGGGACACAAGTAAGTCCAGTACAAATTATGAACAAATATAGTAATTGCTGGAAATACATGAACTCTTATGACTGATTAGTCATGTACAAACATAGGACCTGTACGTCACTAACATTAGTTTCTAGTTAATTATGTAAGAGTATACTGCTACATTATTTGTGACCCCTCAAATAAAGTGTTGCTCAGTTTTCTTTATTGCAAAGAGGAAAAAGAAAATGACAGCTGACAATGGATGATCACCATTTTTAACAATGATTTTGTTTTTATGTTTATAAAAGAGGTCACTGTAAAATGTTAGCATAGACTATATGAACTATATCAATAACTGACATTTTTGTTCTAATTATTTGTCAGTTATTTGGTCATCCCCTTTATGATGACATAAATGCAGGTTATATAATCTTATTATTGATAAAAGGGAAAACACACACAGACACACACACATATATGTATGTCCAACATCAAACATCCAAACTGAAAATTCTCCCTCTTTAATCCCAGTTTTCTAGCTTGGAGACAGCACATATCACAGCACATATCACAGCACATATCATTCACACCACTGTGCCGTGCCGTGACATGACAGCTGATACACCCATGAGACAGTCTATTAATCTAAACCCAAGAAGTTTGTCTTTAAGATGCATCCAAAAATTATGTCTCTCATGTCCCATTACCTGACCGCTAATGACAAACAGATCCTTCTGTTGTTAATCTGTTAATAATAAAATGCCAATAAAGACTGCAAGGGGAATTCGACTATAGCAGCACAGACTCATAAACCATGTGTTCTGTTAGGTCCAAGAAAATAAATAAATCAAAAACAAGTCAACTGTCAACCAGATTAAAATCTCCCAGGTTACTCAAGAGAGATCTCTGATGAGCAGCTTAATTAGGACATTTGGAACATACAGTATAGATTTACTTTGGGATTTTCACAGTCTGATTTATTCTGTATTTAATACTACTTGTTTAAATCAATAGCTCCATTTGGTCAGTAAATCAACCTGTCATTCTCAATTCAATTTGTGCACTGTCATTTTAATGTATTATTCATGTATCAGATAAATCAAGATGAAGCAGCCTAATTCCTTCAAAGTTCCTAAATATATCCACTTTTAATGAACAGAACTTTATCGTCAATCACCTATGCTGAAATATGTCTTGCGTCTTGGATCTCTATGAGATTTTCCATAGAGGACACACAGAAGCTAGTTTACACTATAGTCACAGTAGGAAAAACCCAGTGGTCTGTTCACTTTGGGTTAATTAACCAGAAGGGAACTCTGTCATTTACACTAACAATGAAAGAAAGAAAGAAATTAATGGATAACCAGAATATTACATAGTTACAACTATCAGACAGGACTCACCCTTTCTGCTGAAAGGGCTGGTTAAAAAACAGCTACAGCTGTAAAAGCTATAGAGTGTGTAAATACCATATAGGAAGAAAAGAACTTCCAGAGTATCCCTCCAAATGGAAATAAAGAGAATATTCTAATGTATGACTTACAGTACCAGAAGTTTTCATAAGTTATCCTCATCAGGTATTTATTGCATATTATTAATATTAACTCTTGGTTCTGTTGTTAATTTTTTCTTTAAATCACTTTCGTAATTTAAAAAGATGTAAAGAGCACATATTGGGTGTATAATGGCACATTAAATACTGAATAGGTGATTTTCTTTCGTTATTGCATTTTGCTTAAAAAGTTATAAAAAGGATTTGGGGGCGGCGTGCGGCTGTGTGGGTTAGTGCTTCTGACTGGAAGGTCGCCGGGTAAAATCCTGTGGTCAGTAGAGCGTTTTCACCATTGGACCCTTGAAAAAGGCCCTTAACCTCAATTGCTCCAGGGACTGGCTGAGCCTGATTCCACAATCCTGCATCACTTTGGAATAAAGCATCTGCTAAATAAATAGAACATAAATAAAGTTTAATTTCCTGGGTTAGTTGTACTTTTCTTTGTATTTACAATTTTGTCGTCCTTTTAGACTCACAAATATATATTCATCCCTATTTTGTCTCAGTTAAAAAAAAACATATGAGCTAAAAATATATGTTTTCCAAGTTTGCATTGTGGACTAACATCCTTTCATGAGAGGAAGTCGTGCGCATCGTATAATTTTCTTGCTGGAGCCTGTTCTCACTTATTTTAATTTCCAGTGTTTATTGCGAGTTAGCACTTTAGTCTCGATTCTTTTGAAGAAAGTCAGTCTCTGAAACGGTAAACACGGTGATTTCCAAGTGCAATGGAGCTGAAAGTCTCTCAGGGCGACTTCTATGGAATTTACCATTCATTTACTTGGCTGCATAGCACATTTTAGGTTATACAATCAAACTTGTAAGTGTTAAACTCTTAAATGGTTATTTTTTTTTTGGGGGGGGGGGATAAAATGTATCATACTAGTGTCATAATAGTCTGGTGTTGGGGACCCAAGCTGACGTTTTTTTCTTTAAAGTCAGACGAGGGAAAACATGCCTTCTATTATTGTTACAGTAGCTACACGGATTATGCTGTACTTGCAGTATTTTATATCCGGTGTGGTTTGTGGCCCTTTTTCATTCCTTTATTGCTCCTCACGAGGTCATCCGTTATTGCCCACTACGATCCACTCACGGTATGAATATAATGCAAACATCAATCACTGTCCCCCAGAAGACTACCCCGTAACACCCCGGTGTGGCTAACGAACTGTGCGTAATATAATTTATGGTTCCCACTCAAAGGCAGCTCAGTACGCTGGATGGGTCCCTTTGCCAACCGACTTCACCTCTCTCGTTGTGTTATGAAGCTGGCCCCCCCCCCCCCCCGGGGACTCCACCACAGGCATATTAAGATTTAAAAAAAAGGAAGAGGGAAAAACAGGAGGAAACACTGAAGGGGAAATTGCCCAGGGGTGACGGGGTGGGCGATATCGCCCCGTCCGGCGCATTTCACAGCTGGTTTGTTGACCCAAGAGGGCTTTGCTCTGACACGGGTCTTTCCAGTGGTTACACAGCCAAAGAGCAGAGCCAAAGCCCAAGGCTCTGCAAACCTCTTCACTGTAATATGAGATACAGAGGAACCAATATCCCACTGTGCAGACAAGGATAGCTGAGTGTTACTGCCTTGACCATCAGTTAATTATGAGTGAGTGTGAGAGAGCTGGGCCAGGCAGCTGAACAATGGACAATCACATCCAGATGAATATCCCACCGACATGCTGTGGGCCCTGAAAACGCTTAATTTATAAATGTAATTGTTGATTTATCATTATTTCAATTGATAGGGGAGACAATGCGATTTCTTCAGTCTGTTGTTATCCTTCTGTGCTTTCTGAAATCTGTCTACTCCGACGGTCCTCCTCGGTCCTCCTGACGCCTAATTATCTTGGCATTTATTAATTTATGTTCCATCCAGTAATAAGCATGGATTTTTACCTTTTACCAAAGGCAACACTCTGCCTTTCAGAAAACGCTCTCCAATTTTCGCCAGACAGACACTGATCTCGTGGGAATACCGGTTTACTAGGTGCTAAAAACTCCAGGGAAATGTTAGCATTTGAAAGAGCTCTTTGGGAATAGTATTACCATTGTCCTTGCAGTTTCAGAAAGTAATTTAAGCACAATGCAAATGAGAAGTACAAGGCATAAAAGAACATGACTGATACATTTCTGATAATGTGTATAAAACATATATCTATATATTAAATCTGGAACATTCTGGAACCATATTTATTAGCCATATGGAGAGCTTTAGCCGCTACAAAACACTAATGACCGAAAATAATACACAGCAGTGTATCCAGCAACCACATGCAACGGTATTTGCATTTATTAAATGTCATGAGGGACAGTATTTTTTCTGCACAGTATGTTACCCTTCATGCATATGTAGATGACCTTAATGCATATGTAATTTAGGGCATTGCGACTGCAAGTCACAGAATGTGGACACGGCCGTGAAAAATAACCTAATATTATTACATCTTAATACACATGATCAAAAGTAGGAAAGGAAGAGTGACTATTATTTTAAGACTATTGAAAATCAGTTGGTAACTATTGCCCTCAGGAGAGAGTATGTATTTTTGTGTGGTTGCAGGATATTAAAATTATGGGGGGGGGGGGGGGAAATCATATTATTGGTACTGTTAAACACATATGGTACAAATAGAAAATTGCACCGAATTTGACTTTGAGCCCCATAGTCTTATTGAGATTTTGACTTGTTTTGTGCATTTTGCTTCCTTGATTTTTATGCTTTACATGAAGAAGTCTGCTACATGTCAGAAATTGTTGATAACCACATTTGTTAAACATCTGTGCCATTCATAGCAGGGCCTACGTCCGCATCTGAGTAAATACGGGCCGCAGTCTTTCAGCGTTTAAATTATTCTCCGTGGCGTCGACACTAACGGATTTTTGTTATTACCACCATTTTCGCTCTTCATGACTTCGGCGTTCGCCAGTGAATAACCTCCATTATACTTTGTTTGGAGCAGATGCAATTCTTAAAAAGGGAAATGAATCCCTTAGCTGACGTCTTCACAACGGCAGCATAGCAGTCGGTCTTCGAGCACGTCGGGAACAGCTGTGGGCCTGGCGACTGAAAAGGAATGTACCAGAAGCTTGCCCGCCATGGATGGCGAGCCGGCTGTGCTTCCTCACCGACATCCTCGCCACTGTGGCGAAGTCTGACATTTTGAGATTACGGTCTGCTACAGCAGAGCCTGCTGGTTTGTGAAAAAAAAAAAAATGGGGGGGGGGGGGGGGGGGGGGGATACGAAATGTGTACGAAAATACGGGGCGATTCCCTATTTATTTTGGATTTAATTAGAACTTAGAAAAATA
>JAODJU010000002.1:1113096-1125216 GCA_026776725.1 Gnathonemus echidnorhynchus | reverse complement strand
GGGGCGGCGGGGGGGTGTTTGTAACCGTGCAACGATAAAACGACGGCAGCATAAAGAACGTCCACAGCAAAGTCAAGAGAGAAAAGAAGGGATGATGGAAAGAGGGAAAAGGGGGGAATGGATCAACACTTAGTTGAGATAAACATTCTGTGGGTAAGATGTCTGATACTTAAACATGCATAACTAGAAATAATTCATGTTTATTTAATTAAATTGAATAATGTCCCAGCAAATATCTGGCTTGCTTTAAAACCCCATGGCTCAGCATCCATAAATTGAAACATCAAATAAAAATTCACGGGAATAAATGAGATAAGCAGGGGGAGTGTGAGCAAGTAGTAATAGGAATTTACAGCCCCTGCTATCCAGATTATTCCTCGTGTGCCGTCGTTGGCATAAGTCACGTCTCCCTCCGTGGTGTGAAATTGGGCATGGGGCTCGAGGCTTGCCGTATCTCCAGGGACTCGACACCAGGGAGAAATTCCCTCATAGGACACATAATGAACGTTTCAGAAACACTAACCTTCCTCTTGGCCGTATCTAAAATAGTACTTAATTTTTCCAGCATGTGACAATAATACAGAGGACACAAATTAACAAAACACAACTGTTTATGCTAATGATGCGATATCGGCAAAATGTAAGACTGTTATTTAATTTGCATTTATTTAACTTTAACTGGAAAAGACAACTATATAGCCATAAACGAGAAGGAGATAAGGAGCTTTTATAAAAGATTTGTATAGCGACCGCTTTGAATAACTTCACATATAAAATTAGCATTATCCTGTATTCCAGGCAGAAAATCAAACAAGTGACAATCTGATGTTCAATTGATTTGTTTATTTCTGGTAAATGGAATTTTTCTATTGACCTACTTTTAATTAACATGTGACAATGCAACCCAAGTTTTGTTTAAAATCTAATTTAAACAGTTTGGGTACTACACAAACTTTCGCTATAAGTAGAGCTGAAAGTTCCTCGGACAGCTTCGTCCCAGTGATATACTGTTGGTTCCGTGTTCAGTTTTTGAAGCTGAGAACCTCACATTCTTATAGGTCTGGGGAAAAATGTGGTGAGATGCAGGTCCCAGGCCAGATCCTTCCTCACCAGCAAATCCGAGTCTAAGTGAGATGAGGTACATGTGTAGGACCATGTCTTAGGCAATTAAGTGTGTTGAGTGAGCTGAATTAAATAGAGAGCTATGTCAACCGTCAGCCAGTCTCATGTTCAGGGTTCCTAGCTAAGGATCTAGTCGTTTTGTACGTTAGGCGGTCTAAACGCTGCATAAATACTCGCAGCTGTTAAACAGCATTCAGTTGCAATGTGTGCTGATTAGATCAATAGCTGCAGGTCTGTTTATTTAACCGAATCTTGTATACAGCTCAAGAACGATACAAAGAGACGGGGGTTGCAGCAATGTATTTTCAAAGTCCTTATAGGCGGGAAACGGGAGGCGGTGTAGCGGTTAAGGAAATAATGTGAATGGCTTTGGCAAATATCAAGCTGTATGTTGCAAAAAAAAAGGAAAAAGAAATAATTTATGTAACAAAATGTCGAGCTGTGTAATTAGCTTTTGATAAATGCGTTTGCCAAGCAAAGGAATAATGTAAGGCAAGGAAAAAAACTTCAGTATAACCAAACATTTTACTGTTAAACAAGAGGGATTTTGCAGGCCTACTGAAATTATTTTTTTTTTAAAGAGTGAAACCTGGATCACGACCAGCACGCTACTGCTGAAATGCGAACATAGAAAGACAAATGACTTTTCCAGCCCTATAAATTAAACGGTATACTTTTGATGAGTAAATACATCCTTAAAATGTAACCCATTTAGAGCAGAGCATTCAGAGCGGTGCTGTTTCGTTTTAATGACTGAAATGTTCCCGCATTTAAGAGTGAGAAATGAGGTCTGCTTTTAAAACAGGACCTGTCTGGTGGTAGCTGGACTGCGGTTGGCTGGAACTGGAGTCCCAGGGAGAGGATCTCAGGAAACACAGCAATGACATGTCTGGGCATTTTACCTCGAGTGATTAATTATACCATGAGCCCTGCGATTCAGTCACTTTTTGCAATTATTCAGTCCCGTTCCTAGCCATGCTGAAACACTTAGTTTGTTCCTTCAGGTCTGCAGACCAGGCCGGACTTAGCAACCGCATATGCTTGAAAAGAAACGTTTCTATCATGAATAATCAAGTTTTTTTTTTGTTTCTGGAATGTTAATCAATTTGTTGTCATATTTTAACATATTCTCTAAAATACACTTTGTGCTAAATACAGCAAATTTATCCAGCTTAGTATTGGTGAGGGATTTAGTTTTTTTTCAAGGGTAAGTTTGATGCAACGACTCAAAAGCACCCTTTTATTCCAGAAATTATCCGTCACTTTGTTTGAACAAACAAATATGACTGGTTGCGATTATGGGGACCTGACTTGTACAACAATTTAGGGTGATTCTGGGTCTTTATATTGTGTCAGGCCTGCTTGTCTCATTCCTACCAGACACTAAACTCCTTCTATTTCTCATTAATGTTTTTTCCAGGTCCTTCCATATTTTCTCATTTTTGACACCTCCCAGACACCCAGGCCACTAGAGAGGGGTGGTTGGGGTGATGGCCACTGCCCCACAGCTGAAGGTGAACTCATCATGGCATATTAATCCAGAGTGCATGCATATTACATTCAAGGGACTCGCATTCAAATTGCGTACACATAAGAGCATGCGACAATAGATATTCCTCTGTATAGCGTTATGCTATCTAGATGGTATGCAACTGCAGCCCACGAGAAGAGCAACACGGCAAACAAATTCAAGACTGCTTTCTTTAGATGGGCAACCATCCAACATATACAGTATGCACAATCACATGCTCTCCCGAAGGCCGATTTTGCCTTTCAGTGAGTCATTCTTTCCGGGGCATTCTCCATATGAAGTTATGCTTCACCTTTGGCTCACTCCACAACCCTGTTCGGGGACAATGGCTGTTTTGTAGTTCACAGGTAACACAAGAATGGAATCCTTACAGTGCTTTCTGCTCATTGCGACGGATTGCCCAAGGTACAACAGATTTTTCTCAGAGTATAGAATGTCATATTCGGTTACTCCTTCACTGGAGTGGATTTTCACTGTTAGTCAGAAAGAAGGCATGCATGGGACAATTCTGTTCTGTTTTTTGTCGCTAATTACCAGAAATGACATTTTACAAGCTGATGTCCTTTCCTAGTTATACCGGATTCAACGACGACGGGAATTCATCGGAACTCCGAGGCCAAGCTAAAAACTCACCACATTAAAATTATTTTAAATGATTTCAGAATATTTTTTTTTTAAATATTAAAAGACAGCTCTACTGTAAGGAGAAAAGGTCCCCTTTTAAGGAGGAAAGGGAACGGAAAAACAGCCGTTTAAAATGCCTTAAATAAACCTGAAACGTGACTTCCGAGGTTCGCAGGAAAACAAAAATAAAAGCACGAATAGTGAAATATCAATGTAAACGGTAGGTAGCAGGTTCAACAAGAGCACTTTTTTAGCAGTTTATTTTGTATCTCCTGTTTCTTTTTTTCCCCAAGCCGTCATTCTCCCGCCTTTCTTTTCTTGGCGATGTTGCCTTTTGTGTCTCACTTCCAGCAGGGGAGGCGCCTTCCCGTTCGGCGGACTTTCCCTGCTATAAAGGGTCAACAAATCCCATCCAAAGATTTCACAGTAAAAGCATTGAGCTGGGGAGGATAATTGCACATGATTACAATAATTTCTGAAGATCTGCAAGTCTACTGCTGACCGAATGTGTGTGTGTTTTGTGGACTTTCTGGGCTGATGCTTCAGTGATCGGCCTGCATGCTGATGCCACAGTGCCAGACACAGTTAAAACGGCTGTTTGTTCTCTGGGGCATTAGTGCTTCCTGTGTTCCTCCTCGCAGACATTGCCTTTGTGATGAGTGTATTATGGCATTTAATGCCACATTTGGGTATCCTCATAAATATCACTGTTGTGTGCATCAAGTCAAATAATAGACTTTCTTCTCTATTAGGTGAGTCCAGGATTAGGCCTTTTCTCTTGTGTGGCATTCCTGTAAAGAACGAGAAGTTCCTATACTATCCATCCATCCATCCATCCATTTGCTAACCCGCTTATCCTACTGGGTCGTGGGGGGTCCGGAGCCTATCCTGGAAGCAATGGGCATGAGGCAGGTTCCTATACTATTTATGAATAAAAATTTCACTCTTCAATACTGTAAAGTCACAGCAAGCATGCAATAATATCTCCTGTATTGTCTCTGTGATGCATCCTTATTCAAATTGTCACTGAAAGCTCTGTCCTTCCATCCCTTGTCATGGTTTTTTTCCCCGAATATAGCAATTCCAGGCTTTTTAAACAGTACTATCTTAGCAAAAACAATATGGAGCACTTCTTTTGCAATGAAACCACAAACACAGCAGTACATATTCATTTTCAGTCTGAAAAAATGCCCGATGTCAAGAATGTCAGCTGTCTGGGTTTTGAAAAGTTTCCCCTTTATATTCTGTAATGGATTGTTCGTGTTTATCGTTTTCATAATCCGAATTTTAGCATGATTCATAAAATCTTTTCCAACGAGAAGAGTCTTGGTGACGTAACTGATATTCTACTGCTCTATTTCCACAGACGTACCCCCAGCGTATCGCAGATTCATCTCAAAGAGACACAGTGCTCCACTTATGGGTAGGGCGACCCTGACCAATCCTCAATGGATTTTATGCCTTTGTTCCTCCATTAAACTCCGGGATTAGAGTCAAGACATGTTATATGTTTAGGCCGTAACTAAATATTCTCCTTGCTTCCCCTGAGTTAACATCAGTGCAGCATATGGATCTCATTGGCAGCCTGAAAACAGTAGTGTGTTAATCACACTGCTTACGTGTAACAGATTAATTCTCCAACCTCAGTCCAACAATAACACACATCCCCTTACATTTCACTTCTGATATGATGCTTGCTAAAAGGTCATTTTTCAAAGTAAAAAGAAAGGAAAAAAAAAAAAAACTTACACAGAATCTTCTCAGACAAGGAACATGTGCTTTGTTTTGGACCAAGTAGTCAAAAATAACTCACATGTATGCATTTTTGAGCTCTATAATCTTATATATCATTATGAATAAGAACACCTGCTAATTAAGTCAATGAAATATAGATGCAATGAGCTGCACGGTGCGAAAATGAAGTTTATGCACAGCTAACAGCATTCTGAATGAATATTTTGTTCTCATTGGTAAAGTCAAACCGTATCACAATTAGCTCACTTCATCTTTAAAATGGATACTGCAGAAATGGTGCACAATAAATCGTAAACCTGACATCTTTTGAATCTTCTTCATGTGCTGAGAGACAAGTATTTCATCAACAAACGGCAGCGGTCATGCATTTACAAAAGGCAGAAGTAATGTTATGACCCCAGCCATGACAAAATGCGATCATATTTCCATATTCTTTGCGGAACCCTTTGTCTACCTTAAATTGTCTTTTCGCCACACCTGCCAGTAGGTGAAGTAGGTCGGATCGTTCAGATCGCCTTTCTCGATTTCCGAGCGCCCAAGGGCGGCGAAAGCTTTCAAACAGGGCATTAGAAGGCATGATACAGGTCCAGTTACACTGATTCAAGGTGAAAACTATCAGTAATGATACCATTAAAAAAGAAGAAAAATACCTTTGGAGAAAATGTTTTTCTCCCAATTGCATTGTATTGTTCTGACCTCCAGGTGTTCACCTATAATTCCATCCAGTATAAGGTCATGGCCAGCTTGCTGGGTTACCCCATGAAGCACAGGGCACTGGCAGGGCAGCTATAACCTGGGTAGGATGTTGGTGCTTCACAGGTCACCCACTGAGTCACTGCGCCTGCCTTCCCCTAAAAGCCCTCTTCTTAAATCCATAAAATACCTGTCATGCAAAAATTAATGCTAACTGCAGGACTTGATTGATTGTGTAAAAGCTTGAGGTCAATCGCCTCGAAATTTGGGGGAGGGTCTTCATTGGCTAGGAACACTAATTTTAGGATAAACGTAATTCCCGTTCAGTGCCAAGGCTGAACTCTCACTCATTTCTACTGGATGTTAAGGTGCGATAGCACGAAAATCTACTTCAGGCGTAGCCTTTCCAGACAGACATTTAAGATGGACTTGATTAAGGGGTGTCTCGCATGCTTTAAGCAACGCAACACATGGTACAAATTCACTGGAAATACTTGCAGCTCGGCTGTTCTGTAATCCCTCAGAAATGGCTCTTTAAATATGTAACCCAAAGGCTTTCTTTCATAGGAGATTAAGGGCTGGGTATTAGATTTTCAACAGTGACAAAATCTGAAATTTCTTTTTACACCTCTAAAAAGGAAGGGTATTAGGTCATCGGGAAAATACAAGAACAATCGTGTACGCTATTATTTTTCCTTGAACGTTCTAAAATGACAGAAGGCTCAGAATCGTTTAAAAAAAGACAATGACAGACAACATAAAGACGGCATCACTTGTACGACAATACGCTAACGTGAACTGCTCTTCAGGTTACGACATCACCGCTGCTTAGCTATCACCGCTACAGATATGCCTGAGACGAGGACGGCTCACTGGAGCAGGAGAGGACTGAAAGGCTGACGCATATGTAATAGGGCATGGCGCTCATTTTCTAACACGATCCCAGTCGCCTCTAAAGCCTCCTGCCAGATCGCAGCCAGTTCGCACCGGCTGATAATGAAATCTCATTTGACATTCTCGCAACACTGCTTTCCTCTGCTTCCCTTCTTCAGGAGGACTGTGCCTCAGTAACTGTGCAGCAGAGTAAGATAGACATACACATATGTCTGTAAATAGTACCAATGTGGTATATATTTACAGTATATATACTGTACATGTCTGTATGTGTGCATGTGTGTACGTTTTTTTTCTGGATGATGATGTGTGTATTCAGTATGTGACACTCTTCCTCGAAAGTTAAGGGGTCTCTAAAGGCATGTCTTAGAAATATGTAACACAAACTCAAACAGAAAGACAAATGTGCTCATCTGACAGGACTGATTGGGTCCCTTTGAAAGACAGAGTGTAACAGAGCAGTGTGCAGTCTTTGAAATCCCCAGATACAAATTTAAGAATATATAGACCCTGACATGCACTGGAATTGTTAGTATAATAAAGTTTTGACTGTACAAAGTATGCCTTCATTTTTTTTCAGGGAAGACAATCTTCTGGTATTTGGTTACATTTCTACAAATTACATTTCAGACTGCTGAATGTTTATTTCTTCCTTCTTCTCAAAATATTCCAGTCACAAGCTTAGATTCTTTTTTTTGTTTTTTGTCAGTAGATTATCCTTAACCATATTAGGTGAGATGCCTGTTCAAGGAACGCGCATTAAATATGGCGATATATCTTCATACTTGCTGTCCTCCTGATGGATGTTACATTATGTACTGCAATGAACATTAACTGGCTTCGTAATGTTTCAATTTGCATCATCAGAAAGAACGTCTTTTTAAAAGCATTTTAAAAACGTATTTCCTCTAGCGACTCCCGGACGTTTTCTTTAGTGTGCTTAGAAATGTAAATGCGTAAGGCTATTACACGCCACACAGAAAGAAAGTGAGGAAAAGGACAGGACATAAATATCTTATTATGTGCATTTCAATGCAAGAATTACACATTAATTTGACTCTCTGGCTACGGATGTGCCATTATCAATGATAATGAGCCCCTCTTGGCTGCGTTGTTTGACATGCGGCGAAGTGGCAGCTGAAATTAAAGCAATCCAGCTGTTCATGGACACGTTGCTGCCATCTTATGATAGAAGTTTAAAGTAACTTCAAGGAGGGCTCATAGCTTTTTCCAGGACATCTGTTTAGGTTACCCTCTCAGACAACATTCATTGTTGGGTGGTCCTGCTCTGAATTACAGGGATTACTGCACAATAGGAACATTTTGCCTCGTGAACGAACAGGAAGCATCTGCCAGCAAGGGAGCGAAAGAGAGAATCAGAAAGACGGACAGACAGCAATGCATTGGTGGGGAAGTAATAATTTGTAAATGGAAGGATGATTGAAAAAACGAAAAACTGTTTGTGTTTATGATACCATTTTATCAGTTTTTCCTTGGTTGGCATTGATCGAGCTGATTTCTACTAGGCCTTTTTCTTTATATAGTAATACCAAATATGCTTCCCTGATTATGCCGTCACCTTGAAAATGACCATCTCTCGTGATGGTGATATACAATATAAATTGTTTACTTGTACTTTGTTTCACTACTGAATATTTGAAAGAGCTGTTGAATATTTTAAATACATTGGAATCACTGAGCCACATTTGAATACGATTTAATAAAACATTGGTAAACATCATCAAATCCAGCTGACTTTCAAAAGCCACCAACGCCGTGGTTTGTTTACTAGAATAGATAAATAATATAACAAAACACACAGATTTAGACAACCTCAAATTGGTTGTTTGCGATATATTTTGAACTGAATGTATCTTTGTATTCAATCCACAGATCAGACCCGAATATCGCCATGTCTGTCCCGCCTTACGAGGCTCTTTGTGCGCTCGCATTCGTTTAGGGCCATATTCCGTTCACATTCCATGACGAGATGTTTGGAGTAGCTTGCAGGGATGATTGTAGCTTCTTGCTGTTGCCTGCTGTGGGGGGGTGGATTGGGTCCTTAAATTACAAATTGCCTCCAGGCTCTATAAAATGCAATTCCCCATGTTAACTGTCCGGCGAGTCTTCATCTGGGCATCCTGATGGAATAATTAAGTTGCCTCACCTCAACTGGTACAATGTTGGGTTAATGATCTGCAAAGGGTGATTCGTCGCATTTGCCGGGATCAAATTCACATTATCAAAACAGTTACATTTACAATGCAAAATTCCAGTTTAAGGAAATGTTTTTGAAAGGCTAATTAAGTCCTTCTATCGTTTAATTTTGAAGAAAATATCTGGAGAGACCAAAAAACGTCTGGTGCACATAAGCTTAAGGTTTAAGAAGGCCTTTTATCAAAAGAGGTTTTGTCAGTCTAATTAGCTCCCGCTTTGCCACCGTTTTCATTAATTATTATTTTTTTGACTAATCTGTGCAGAAACTGTGTGATATTCTGCAGAGTGAGAATGGTGTCCCAGTAATTTGTGAAAACTCTTCAACTCTAGGGGCACAAAATAGTTTTTAATCCAATTTTAATGCACTTACTGTTTGTTTCAAGAACAATGATAGATCTGTCAGTCATGTTCTGATCCCCCTTGAAGTATCACTTTCTCAGATGTGGGGGGGGGGGGGGGGGGGGGGGCTTCAGCTCTTTTCATGAGTTTGTGATTGAAGATAAACTCTGGTAGAAATGAAATAATAAAAGTAAAATCTAGCTATATAAAAAGACATCATTTCTCAGCTGGCCGTAAACCCTATGCAATAGAAAGCATTTTCTCAGTTTCCAGCTATTTCTTTTCCCCAAATATGTATTTTCAGTATAGCAACAAGCGGAGAGAAAAGCAAACAGGTACACAGGTTCTACTTTACATCTTCTATTAAAGCATGACATTCTGATATAGATGGTTGGAATCAATTCAGTTACATATGGTTCTGTTTGATGCTAAAGCTTCAACTATCTACTGATTTAAATGAGAGGAAATCATAAAATATGAAAAAAAAAAATCAATGTTGGTGATTTCAACCCAGTGCTTCTTGGTGGCACAGGAATCTATGTTTTACATACTTTATTGCTGCAGTGCCGTTAATTACTCCTAAGTTTGGCGCAAACATAAACACTTCAATGGGCAAACCATCAAAATGTATTACCTTTAATGCTGTTCATTTTTTAATTACCTTGCATAAATTAAACTTGCTCAATTTCTCACAGCTATTAATTTCATTAGCGTAGTGCCAGATGCAAAACTGTTCACACCTTCGGTTACATCTAAATATATTCTGTCATTGTTGAAGAACAGCTACAGGGGGAAAGTCTGTGATTATTATGTCAAGTAATGGATGTTGGACAAAGCAGGCATATATTTACAGCACATAGAAATTCAATCAACTAATATAGAGCTAAAGCTATATCAAAATAACTGTATATTTTATTTAAAAATTAAACTTAGGGGTTAAACTTAATATTCATTAAATCTAATGACAAAACAATGAGGGAAAAAAAACATTAATTTTAACATAAACCTTTTTTTTTTAAATGAAGTGGTAATGTGTTCATGTTGGAATTATGTAATTTATAATATTTACAATGGTCAAAGTCAATGATATAATAGCATGTCATTTCGAATTTCTTGATAATATTTCAATTTTCAATAGCCCCAAATGAACATTCTTTGTTGAAATTGAAATATACCAGCAATAAAGAAGGCATGGCCGTCGCTTGTGAACAGTACACACGACTAATCATAGACATGGTCAAAAGGACATGGCTGGCATTCTAAAAAATGATTATTAACAGCAATAACATTTGCTTCAACAGTATTCCAGCAAAACATCAAATATTAAAGTTTCAATGGGAGATATACCAGGCTTACATTTGTTTGATGAAGGTCTTTTGCTCTATTTTTGCACAAAACTCTATTGCAGCAGCATGAAGTATTGCAGGCTGGGCAAAGAGGACACTACAGAATTATTACACTTAAGTTTTAACTTTGCAGGTCATTGTAAATTGCTGAGTTGTATGAAATTGTTCTTAATTATATACTTATTATATAATATTATTATATAATATATTACTTATATAATCTTTGATGACGTTGAAGTCCATCCATCCATCGATTTCTGTAACCGCTTGTCCTATTCAGGGTCGCAGGGGGTCTGGGGCCTATCCAGGAGGCTATGGGCGCAAGGCAGGGAACAACCCAGGATGGGGTGCCAACCCATTGCAGGGCACACACACACACACCATTCACTCACACCAGTCACACCTACGGGCAATTTGGTAACTCAAATTAACTTCAGCATGTTGTTGGACTTTGGGGGGGGGGAACCTGGAGTACCCAGAGGAAACTCCACAACCACGGAACCATGCCGACAACTCGAACCCTGGTCTCAGGGGTGTTAGGCAACAGTGCTAACCAGGGTCATGGCCAGAGTTTGAAAAATAGTGAGGTCCGGGACACGGCGCTGGGGGGCGGGTCTCGTCAATCACATTATTCATACAGTCCCCTTCATAAGTTATTTATTTTTTTTATTAGTTTTTAATTAGTTGTGTGAAATGTAGCTTATTTTTTATTCAGGTGAATATTTAGCTTTACATTTTATTTTTAGCTCTTAAAAAATTACCAAGGTCTGGACCTCGGTGACCTCATAGCTGGCTACAGCCCTTGTGCTGACCACTGTGCCACCATACCCCCCCCCACCCCGATGCTGAAGTCATATCAGGATAATTATTCTAGCCTAAAAGCAGACTGACTTTGATTGGTTAGCACATCGGGTTCACGGCTCGGGTACATCCCAAATGGGATGCCAGACCTTCACATAGCACATACACAATCATACTCTATGGGCAATTAAGACATGCCAATTAGCCTAATTACATGTCTGCAGGAGGAATCTAGAGCAGCTACACACTGCGAACGTGGAAACTCTGTTATGCACAAAGTGGAGGTGAGATTTGGACCCCCAGCAGTGATACCCACTGAGTCAATGTGTTGCCCTTTGCCAAATATTACCTTGGGAAATTTCAATGAAAATATTTTTCTTATCACTATTATAGTGGGTCTTATATGTAACATTTATTATTCTGGTGAATGACAACAAAAGCACCATCTCTAATAGCAACAACAAGAAAGTCAGACTTCTTGCAGTATAGTATATCATTACCAGCATAGTATCAACAATATGTTTCTATTGATTTACAATAATTTTCTAGATGGAATCTAAAATAGATAAAAGAAAATGTGAAACCACAGAAAAATAAAAAGTTATTTCTTCATCCTTACAAAGACGGCATTAGTATTCCTGCAAAACAGCATTCACAACAAGTCAAAATAACAA
The DNA here is from genome assembly GCA_026776725.1 of Gnathonemus echidnorhynchus. Classification (NCBI taxonomy): domain Eukaryota; kingdom Metazoa; phylum Chordata; class Actinopteri; order Osteoglossiformes; family Mormyridae; genus Gnathonemus; species Gnathonemus echidnorhynchus. The sequence continues at coordinate 1,113,220 of JAODJU010000002.1, read as the reverse complement.
AGGCAATTTTAAACAACAAAAAGATTAACAGCAAAAGGCATCAATAGACCTATATCCTCCTGAGACCCAAGGAAAAAAGTGTCCTTCAATTGTAGGTTATTTGTCTTTGGAGGAAATAAGACAT
>JAODJU010000002.1:1072581-1112457 GCA_026776725.1 Gnathonemus echidnorhynchus | reverse complement strand
ATCGGTGGTTTAACATATATCTGACTATCTGCGTGCTTGTCAGACTTTTAGTTACACAAAAATATTCTGAGGGCAGAAGGAAAAACAAATGGTTCAGAGAAATGACCAATGAAATTTTAGAGGAGGTGGGTCCCAGCAACTAGAGGAGGTGGGACCAAGATATATGATTGGTTGGTCCTGCTTCCTCTGGTTGCTCGTATCCACCTCCTTTACAGTCTGATTGGTCATAATTTTTCCTTCTGCCCTCAGAACATTTTTGTGCAAGTAAAACTCCCATGAGCCATCTGTGTATGGTGGGTAACTATTCTCAGGAATGGGTGGGGGCAAGGTAGTCAGCAGAGTGTAGAATGTTACGTAATTATGATAATCACTGAGCATCAAAAAGCATTCGTGACTGTTTCTCAAGAGTGGCTTGACCGATTATGTTCCCTTATCTGTGATTTATAATTTTTTTGTGTAAGGTGTCATGGCGGCTCAGAGGGTGACATGGTTGCTCTATGTGGTTAATTTCCATGCTCTGTCCACAGGTGTCCTCCTGCTATCCCAAGAAATGCACTTAGGCCAATGGGTGTTTTTAAGTTGCCGGTGGAGTATGTGTGTGTATATGCCCTGCGGTGGACCTGCCCAGGTGTCCCCCAGCTTGTGCCCTATGTTGCCTGGGATGGCTTTCAGCCCTCAGAGCACTGCATGGGAAGCTCTCACATCCTTATTTAATTAAATTAGTTTAATACAAACACATTTTTTAGCAGGAACCTAGCCAGGTAGTATTGGACAGTTATACTTTTGGTGGGACATTTAGCGTTTGGGTTAACTGGACTTAAAAGTCATTTCAGAATAAAAAATAATAGTAATAATGAAATAAATAAAAAATGTAGATGTATTTCTGATCTTTCCATTAGTAGAAGAATTGTTTGGCCATGTTTTTTTTCTTTAAATACCTGGAGGGTAAAAAAACTAGAGTATACAGATACCCTTCTCTCTTCTCTCCTCCTTTCTAAACATAGCTGTCCCTCTGAGAAATAAAAGTTCACCCAGGAAAATGAAGCCGCCATCATTTACTTTGCTCCCTGTCTATTCCTGTGTGCCTTTCTTCAGGGAGGACATCGAGAAAGGCAGATCGACTTTCTAAAATACACATGGCCAGCTCTCATCGCCTTGCTGGCCACTAAGACCCTGAGATACACACAAAATGAGCAATCAGTAGGTAATTTCTGTCATTATGGTAATATTCCCTTAACATACAGTTACAGCTGCATTCAGTTTCTGTTAACGGCGCCACATTCCAAAGCACGGCCAATGAAAAAAAAAACGAACACCTGTTTTTGGAGACTTTCTCTTTGCTTATTTGAGGTCTGATCACAGATTTGTAAATGTTGAAACTGTCAGATTTAAAACACTAGTTCAATTTACCGATTTTTAAAATGTGATTGATTTATGACACTTTTCATTATCAAAGGCAGTGAACCTTTGAAACTGAAAGGAAGTGCGACTTTGTTTTTGCTGTGTTTCTTTTGCCCTGATGACTTGGCTGAATTTTTATTCTGCAGGCAGTGGGAAATTATGACTTGGATAATGTGTTTGGGGCCTCTAATCTTCTAGAGGATGTATGAGAAAGAGGAAAATGAAATGTGTCAGTAGTAAATAATATATGTGTGTATGGCCATGCGTCAAGTCTCTTGTGCGTTTCCCGCCTCAAATGACATTCACTGCACTCTCAGAATTATCTTGCTACCATGCTACTTTGTAACACTGATGACGCTGTGAAGGATTTCTCTTTCACACGTAGTAAAGATAGCCGCACTCACAGAGGGCATAGGAAGATGGTCACATTTTTGCCTATAGCTCTGATGGTTTGCGATCAGGCTTTTCTCGTTCCCTTTGCAGGGGTATAGTGTCCTTGGATTTACTTAAATCTGAAATGTGAGCTCTGGAAATGCAAATGTATATTTAACGTCCACTGATATGCTGTCACTTTAGATTTTGGACCAAAATAGTTATTTTATATCGGCAATTGATTTGAGGGAGAAAATGATGTAGGAATGGATTGAATTTATTTTTGACTTTTTAATGCATGAAATCAGGACGCGGAAATGACATCATAGCAAACTGTCAGAAGGAGCGTATGGAAATGATGCAGAATCTGATGAAGACGAGCGATTCATCAGGTAATTCTGACTCCGTCAGTGTCGCCTTGCTTATATTTACCAGTGCAGCTTTGGTATAATGGGTTTTTAAACTGTTCACATTCTTGTGGTTTCCTGTGTCTCTTTGATTCTGTGGTTTGGGTTGGGTGATTTTTCTTTTTTTGCCTATATTAATGCCTTGGGTTCTCTCTGCCGCTCACCTGACCCCGCTTGGATCAGCCATAGTGCCTTTGGTGTTTCCCGTTCAGCCTGGCACTGGATTCCAACCCAACTGACTCACCTGTATACATTTCAGTCAGCAACCCCAGTCATGTCAGCATTGAGTACTAAAAATCTGACGGACCTGAAGTGCATGTATGCCAGTGTCAGTGTTCATTGTTTTACACTGTTAATAAAGTTTCTTCAAAAAAGAAGAAAATTTGACAGCAGTGTACTGTGCTTCCTTGATAGAAAATTATCTAATTTGAGCAAACCATTTTATTGTTTATTTTTGGTCTTGCAATTTTCCTAATAGACTGCTGGGTCGTCCATTGAGAGAAACTGCATTTTGCCATTATCTAAAACTATACAGGTACTCATGGCAGCTGTAAGTCTGATTTGATTAGAATCCAAATCAAAATCAACGTCACATTTGTCAAGCACGTCAGAGTATATATGACATTTGTGTGATGCGTTTGCTGCTGCTCAGCATAAAATGCATGATATATTTAACAAATTTCCCATGCATTGCTCCAACAGGTACGACGAGTTGAGATATAGTTCAATGCACGGTTAGGCGATAAACTGCACACAAGTAAAAATGCAGAACAGGCAGAAAAGATTGGGTGGGATGATTAGAGAAATGTTAGGAGGTTGCAATTATTCTAGACTTGCGTTTTAAATCAGGAAGTCAATGGACCGGCATGCGGCTGAAAAGGTGAGGTCCTGCATGGGAGAGGTTGGCAGCAGTGCTGTTCACACGTTTCCCAACCCTGCAGTAGTGCGGGTCCTCACTGAAGGGGAGATTGCATCTGCTAACGTCCTGTGCAGATGTTGTAACACGTTGTAGTTTACCCTTGGAGCAGGAACATTCTGTGCCAAGAGAATGATGGAAAATTTGATATTGCTTACAATTATTACTTTATGGAACTATGCTAGGAGGGGTCTGGTGAATATATCCACCATTGTGCTTTTCTTATGATGGTTGTGATTTTCTAATGCCAGATGAGTGCGCTACAGATAGTGGTCCTGAGGGACTTGACCACAGCGAGAGTTTCAGGCATTGATGTATTTGGTGCAGTCAGTTATCATTTTTGCTGTTCAGATGGCTTTTGCACCTCTCTGGTAAGACCCAAGGCTGTACACTTTACAATGAGACATAGCAGTACGTACACAAGTCTACTCATACGTATATATGTTCATTGACAGTCTTCGTTCAAAAGCAGATAAAGAGTCCTTTGTTTACTTGAACTTCTCTCCATATTGGACTATAACAGAGGGGTCACAACATCACAAGTGATTATCCAGCTAGTGTACATAATACTTTGCTTTAAATGAACCAGGAACGAAAAGTCTTTACACTGTAGAGTGCCGCAGAAAAATATAACAGACAACAGCACGATTTTTGTTTCATTAATTTCTCAATTAATGTGTGTGCGTCTGTAAATAAAATTTGTAAACTGTGGCCTGATTCCTCTTCGTTTTGATTAATGAAGGGCTTCTTCCTTGCTTGATGGGACTTCAGTCCTGCTTCTATGAGCCTGATTTGAACTGTTCTATCAGTGCACTTCACACCTGCACTTAATGTTTCCCATTCCTTCTGAAGGTGACTTGATGTCATCCTACAATTCATGAGAAGCTGTCGGATAAGTCACTTCCGTCCTTTACCTGGCTGGTTTCTGGTCATCCCCAGGGTCTCCTGCTTCACCTTATTCTTGTGTACTGCTGTCTTAGAAATTCTGAACCTTCTGCCAGTAGAAACACAATTAAACCAGGATTTAAAAATGCAGATTTCTTTAAAAATGTCTCTTAATTTTTTCCGTATTTTTTTTTCTCTTCAAGTGATAGAGAAGTTTAGAAATACTGATTCACCTAACTGCATGTTTTTGGATGAGTGAGGAGGCCCAGTGCCACACAGGGAGAGCGTGCAAACTGATCTGTGATCAGAACAAACCCCAAATCCTGTGCACAGGACATTTCACATCTGTAAAATGATAGCCATCGATTGGTCTGGTAGTCAATGATGCAACCAAAATTCATGTTCATGTACCTCAGAGCCACACATAATAGCTTTTTAGGATTTGATTGTGAAAGGCAATAATTAGCATTTATTTTTTAAATTTAATCTGTACAGGCTCACTTCATATAAGTTTTAACACTTTTAATAAAGTTTTTTTTATTTTTAACAAACTGTTTATTAACAGTACAAATGTTCTCATTTTGCTCTTACATGTTTCTGATATTTGATTTTTTTTTCTGGCAATATTATGTTTCTGACTTATTTGTGCGATGTTTGTTGAATGAAAATTGAGAGCTGTCGTGTTCAAGTGAGGGTATGTGCAGATTAAAGTTTCGGTTGAGAGGTAAAAGTTTTGCTTGTTCCAAGCGCTCTGCAGGTAAGCATTCCGCGGAATCTTTTTGTAAAGTTTTAATGATTCAGACACATTTTTGGATGCCAGTACCTCCAGAAAGTACATAAGGTTAAAATCACCCACAACAGGAACCGGCGACTTATTTTCCAGTTGTGAAATTTGATCAACCAGCAGCTGTTGCATGGTGCGTGCATTTTGCCTGAGGGGAAAAATATATTCCAGTGTGAATAATGGAAGAAATTCTCTAGGTGAATAAAAGGGTTTTTACAGTTTATATACAACGATTCCAGGTTGCTGGCGTGTTTTTATGGAGGTAGACAGAGACGGAAGAGAGCTGTCATTATAGCAGGGCTTGTTTACAATAAAACGCACATCACCGCCAATTTTTTTGTATGCTGTAGCCCTTGTCTCAGTCAGCTCAGAGCCAGCCGCTCCACCATCAGCGATGAATCAGAGATGGAGCTCTTTAGCCATGTTTCACTGAAGAAAAACGTCAGAGCGAGAAAGAAGTCCTTGTTTACCTTAAGCAATATTTGTACTATGACTAATTTTATTGCTCGGTAAATACAAATGAAGGAACACAGGCCACAAGGTTGTGCTTGGAGTATTGGGGCTTTTATAGTTGTGCATTGGCGTTGCAGACAAAATCGTGCCAGTGATTCGTCTGCATGAGCAGTGTCAGCTTGTGGCTCCATCCATCACTGCATAGACGGGTTTTCTGTAGCTGGAGATGCCTCCATGCAGTACTTACTCATCGTTGTACCTTTGCCTTGAATTTTCACCAACTCTTCTCCAGTAAAATGTATCCAAATTTGTCTCAAAAAATACAGACCAATATTATACTCTCCTCCCCCTCGTCCGAAAAAAAAAAAAAACACACACACACACAAGGAAACTGGTAGCTAATCTGGTCTTGGTGAGAACACAGCCATCTAAGAGCATGCATGGTGTCATTTCTGAGACAGGCACTCTCAAAAGTGCAAAATCTATTCATCCGTGTTATATTAGTTACATAATATTTAAACTAGGTGACACAGGTTCTTTCATTATAAATAACGATAAATTGTATTGAAGCCACAGTATACACTTTACCAATCTTTATGTATTTTTATTTTTAAAAAGCTGGAATGGATACTTGCTGTTTTTACTCTGTAATAATGTAAATATCATATTGCAAATTAGTAAGTCTCAGTATGGTGCTTGAAAGAAAGAGCTTCGGCTTGTATCAAAGTATTTGTCAGTATTTGGCATTTGTGACGAATTACTATAGCAGCCATCGGCAAGATCAATGCTGTTATTGTAGACAATAAAACCGCTTGTGACTTAAAAATGCGAGATGCTGTCACTGCAGAAAATTGCCAAGCTCTGAAAGAATGGTACAAGAACTACATGGTTCATTCTGTTTTTTTTCTGTTCTTTTGGGAGTCATTCAACAAGCAGAGATCCCCACTGAGAAATATCAAACAGTGAGGTGGATGAAATATCCCGGCAAATATTGCTGACATAATTTACCACAGTGTTTCATTCGTTTCCTGCCATTGGACTTCTATATTAGGCTTAGGTTTTTTCTCATGAGGTTTCCACATTTTATATGTACACCTTTATCACTAACAGCAGCCCCACAATCCATAGGCGAGTGTATAAAGCAATAGCAAACAAACATGCAATTTTTGTTTGTTTGTTTGTTTGTCTGATTTTTCGCAAAGTACAGCTTTATCCATTTTGGTGTCTATGTTATTTAAGGTCTTGATAACCAATATTTCAAAGTAATGTCATTAATTAGAATCAGGTAAAAAAAATCTAATCTTTTAAAATTAATTTATACCAGAATTTAAGGTTAATTTTCAATGTCAAGACAGCATTATGAAATTTGTAGAATGTGATAGCTTTCTGGAGTAAAGTGAAACTACCTCGTTGAAATGGGATGCAAGACGAAGTATGTTGTCTCCTCAGTACCGAGAATAGTGAAATCAGAGAGAACAAGCATTTACTTGCATAGTTAGTCAGTTTTTCCATTGTCAACACCCTTAAACCAAAGAACAACTTAAATCATTTTAATATCAGTATTACTCACCATCATGATCATTCACATTTAAACAATTTGGGAAGCAGTTTGTGGAGTTCAGAGGGTGGTTCCAGGCATCTGATGTCAAGGTCAAAGTCAGAGTTACAGAGTTATTTCTCATTTCTGTTTACTTACTGCTGGCATTGTGTTATTTGAATAGAGTTCTAAATAGTTTTTGCAATGTATTAATCTTTCTATATATCATCAAATAAAAAGTTGTATATTTCCTAAAAAAAGAGAAACATTATTTTTGAATAGCTGTTTCAGGATTAGATTGCTCAGATCTGTTTGGGAATATGTTTAAGGTAGTTTATTGTCAAGTTACCTAAGCAAATAAGGTTTTTTTTTGTCTCAAGAAACATTTTTATTATTTCACATGGTTTTGATTGCTGTCTATTGCCCCACTTTGTTGCCAAAAGATTCATATCATTTCAACAAATATGGCCAATTTCAGTTGAGTAATTGGTTTGGAATTAAATACCCATAGCTAATCTAAGATTGATTTTCAAATTCTCTTTATGTTTGAACATTTGCTCCCCCCCCACCCTCCCCTAATGATGAAGGCCATGAAAAAAGTATAATGCATCAAAATATGTAAATGGGCCGTAGAATAATACAGCACTAGCAAAAAGTCATTTGAGTTTATATGTATTTATGGCACAACACTGCAGAAATCAGTCAGTGCTCTGATATTTCAAAGGCATCCATATATGTGTATTTTCTCCATTTTGTCAATATTAATTTTTCCCCCATTGTGGATTCTATGGGATTAAGCGTCAGGAAAGATTTTCTGAAAAGATGATGATTTCACCTCATGTTCCCATATTCAGAAGACTGCAGTCTGGCAGGAAGGGCAATAACAGGTGTCCGTACTTCAGTGAATAACAGGGATAAGCTCAGCGCAATTTGTACACCCAGTCAGTTCCATAACTCAGATTGATTATTCATGATACATGTCTGTCTGAAACAGACCCCCTTCTGACTATCCACTATTACATTTTAATTAGCATCAGTTGCATGAGCAGTCTGAATTGCAAATTATAATTAAAGTCAAATAAACCTCAATATATAGAACATAATTGCGCATAAATATATTCAACAATAGGAATACTGAAATTTCACTGGCTGCATTAATTGCAATGAAAGGTCAAATTGACCCCTGCTAAATCAAGTCAAATTAATATTTAAAAGATGTGAATTACCCACCAAAGAAAAAAATGAACGTATGCACAATTTAAATGCATTTTTAAATGATTTGTATGGTTAAAAAAATACATATTTGTCAAATAAAAAAAATATGATTTTATGAAATTGACTAATTACAAATGTCAATACAATAAAAAATACAAAACTAAATTATATGCATTCCTATAATATGAAATGATCCACTTCTATTACCCACATATGTGTTGCTCAAAATGTAAACGGCAGTATGTATTCTGGCTGGTTTTTAACTCTGCTAGGAACTTTATCAGTAGTAATAATATTCTGTAAACGTCATATAATGATTTGTGTAAAAATAGATGATTATAGGTGCCTCAATATCAAAACAACTTGTAGGGCATCACGGACTAAGACGTCTACAGTCAAACTTCCGAGCCGCATCTGACTGTCATATTCCGGAGATGAAAAACCAATTTATATTTTCAGAAGTCAGAGACACTCTCACATTTTCACGCTTTCAGACACGCAATTAATGTTCTGCAATTCAACTTAGAGAAACACTGAAAGCAAAAATTGGACAGGCATCATATCCTGTCATGCTGATATACAGGGGTGTACCTAGACATCCTGGGCCCCCTGACAGTATGTCACCCTGCCCCCCCCGCCCAACTTTTCACATAATTTTACATATTCAAGGGCCCCTGTCAAGTGCTGGGCCCCCCGAATATGCCAGGCTATCCACGCACCCCCCCCCCCGATGCCCCTGCTGATCACAAGTTTTGCATAATATCTCTTCCACAACAGCTCGAATATCCAAGCAACACAGTATATTTTCGCACAAGGGAAATTTTGAATGCTGACGGTGTTGGCTTTGATTCTGATTCAATACGCAATATGAAACATCACATGATTTTATAGGAAAAGTCACAATAATAATGTTTTTTGGTAATAACTCCATGTTTATGTATGTATCTATTGGTGACCAGAAGTTTTAATTCTTCAAACTCTTCCTTTATTGCTGTTTTTAGGTTCCTAAGATCACTGCAAGATTTCTTTGAAAAGATGAGTTGGTCAGAATAGAATACATCTACCTATAATAGATCTACCTACAGTATAATAGATCTACCTATAATGGGCAGATAATGCACATGTGTTTTTAAATACAATGAAAATGCAACATGCCAGGGGTGGAGGCAGGGCTGTCATCCGTCACAGGCTGGAGAGTGTATAGTTTTACAAATCATCATCCACGCTAATAAGCTCCACCTGTCCCTAGTTTCCTGAGCACTTTATAAATAGATGTGTTTTGACTTCATTTTTCTGTAACTGGAACAGAGAATGTATGTATTCACAAGATGGAGCACGGTATGTGTTTAGCTTAACTTTAGTTAATGTATAGGATTGGTTCTGTTTCTGTAAAAAATAGCTTCAAAATAGATTGACAATCAGACACAAACATAGACAAATAACCAAAAATAAATACGTGAGGAAAAAATGTAATAGATGGAAGTAAAAATCTTATTAGTAGTCCTGAGAGGACCAGAAACAATTGTCCTCTAATTTAAATTTATTCGTACTTGATGTAGCCACATAAAGAATAATTTGTTGCACATATAAATTAATCACAGTCCATAAATATGCATAATATATTTAAGAATAAGCCTTTGAGAGCCACTCAAAAAAACATTATTGGATAAGTAGCAGGGCTTTGTTTGTTTGTTTTATAGGAGGTCAAATATTGGTGAATTTTCAGTCATTGAAAATGTAATAAAAATAAACCATTTTGTCACATATCTGTCACACCAATGTACTGTCGCAGACATGTGACCCAGGAGATTTCAAGTCGTCAAGAAGTGCTAGCCAAATGTGTCATTAATCTAAATCCTAGTCTAATCTAAAGTCTAATCTAAATCCATAATTAAAAAGATTTTTCACAGTATTTTTATAGTTTATTCAACAATTGCTGTTCCTGGAAAATGAACGAAATGGGGGAACATGCTTGTTTTAAAATTAGTGCTAAAGTGAAAGAGAAATTCTAGAATGCACAATGTCCGTTGGACTCACTGTCACGATCTAGGTGGCATATCTGTGTCATCGCTAAGTATCTGTATGGCACAACAAAGGATGCTGTCTAACCTGCCCTGTCAAAATGAGAACAAAGTGAAATGGCAAAGCAGAGACAATGCGGACAATCTCTGCTGAGGAAAAGGACACGACTTCTCATTTTGCAGGGGCTGCAGCCAACCACCCCCCCCCCCCCCCCCCCCAAGATTTTTGACACCACAGTGTTCGCTAGGGTGTCCCTTTTAGCACCTGCTGTGAGAAGGCGGCCCCAGTATGGCCACCTCTGAGTCACAAACTGGGAAACTAAGCAGGAGCCAGCTGTATGTGAAATGCGTGTCTGTCACCACAGAGGGACCATAAACACGACTTTAAACAGGTGCAACTCTGACAGAATTCAGACAACCAAGAGGGAGAGATCTGATTGGACATTCAGTGTATTCTAGACAGTCCTGACCATCAGTGAGGTACAAAAACATATGACATCATGACAACAACTGTGTTTATCTTTCTGATGTCCAGTTGGCTTGGGCCAGTTTGAGTGAGCTGGTTAGATACAGTTTCCATCACTAAGTAGTCTGTCCATTTATTTTCCATTACTGCATATCCAATCACTCAATAGTGACTTAAGTAAATCTGCCACTCCAACGTAGGGTGGACAGCATGACACCCTTTTAACCCTAACCTCGCGGTCCTTGCAGACCCATAAGTACAAGTTCTAGAGCTACTAATAATAACATTAAATAACATCCCTGAACAGCCTCATCGTTTTTTTTTTTTTACATATTTTATAGTGGAAACATAGCTGCTCTGTGATTGGTTGGCGCCCCATCCTCGGGGGGGTGTGACTCGCCCATTCTCAGCAGAATAGCTACATCGCCTTTGGGGCCTTGTGCAGGACCTTTAACCTCCAAACTGCTCCGGTGGCCCCCGGATAAATGACCTGACCCTGCGTTTGGACCTCAAGCTTCACTCTTACCTGTATATTTCCGTGTGGGTGCCTCACATAGGAGAGCATAATGGGATATGCAAAAGGAGGCATTCCAGTGTACCTCTGCTTGTGCAAACGCCAAATAAAGCATCATTTGATTATTCCTTGCGTTGCCGCTGTTGTTTCCTGGACAGGCTCCGCTGCATAAAAAAGCAGGTATGGAAAATGAACGAATGAACCAACATGTTTTCAACGATGCATTTACGGATTAGAAACGTGAAGCGAAAGTGATCAGTTGTCATACCACAGTGCACAACAATGAAATGTGTCCTCTGCATTTAACCCATATGAGACATAACAGTGGGTAGCTAATTCAGCAGCCGGGGGGGGGGCAGCTGTTGGGGGGGGTGATACCTTGCTGTTTGGGGATTTGAACCAGCAATCTTTCAATTACAGGAGCACTTCCCTAATCGTTAGGCCACTGCTGCCCCACATGTTTAACGTTTAATCAATAACACAGGGAAGTTTTGGGCTGAAGAAGGTGACTACCTGGACTTCCCAAGAAGACCATGCAGAAACAGACAGACTGACAGACTGACAGACAGACACGCACACGGTTAATCTTTGAATAGGGGTTAATAAAAAAAAAAGCCTTCCCTACACTTAATTAAATTGGATGAGTGAAAAATACAATACATTTTAATCACAAGTACAGAAAAAATATGAAAACAGATGTCATTTAAAGCTTTGAGCACCCAGCTTACATTGTCCAGCATAAACTGAAACATGTTATTAAAATCCACTTCAGACGCATTTGAACATTTCACAATCCTCTCTGCCAAGGCAAATGTGCCATGGACTAGAATGACTAGCAGTCACTCATAATTGATTGTCTTTGCAAAACAATAAAATATGCATCGAGTAAGTCCCTCTTTTGGATTTGCCAGAGACAACAGATAGTCTGTGAGATGCTTTCATCGGTTCTTTGTTCTGCATCTTTGTTCTTTTCACCAAGTAGAAATCAGAATTGCTCCCCGTAATTCTCTGTGATATGTTATTCAGGAGAAGCATTTGACTGATAAATGCCTCCACTAAACCATAACTGAAGGTCTTATCTCTTTTGGTTGCTGTACTGTAAATTGTTTGCTCCATTGTCTTTTTGTGTCCATCTGCGTCTATATTCCTTTTTTTAATTCTGCAAATGCAGAGCAGTCTGGCATAGATAGTCTTAAATTTGCAAGGTCAAGCACCAAGTATATGATCTGTAATCACCATGGTATATTTAAATCCAATCATATTTATAATGATGTTCACTTGAACTGACTACAGAGATTACATCAAGGGCCTGTGCATATTGTTTACATTAAATAAATATTAGGAATTGTATTGTCCAATGCCATGAATGTTTGATTACAAGACTGTACGCTTACATAATAATGTAATAAAATGCAAATTAAAAAGGAGGTATACAAAGTCCATCAGTATTCAGAAATGAAATGGAAATATCTTACGGGACATCATTCGAAATCACAATAATTGTGAGCAGGAAACCAAGAGAGACTGGTAGGGAAAGCAGATTCATTGTCTTCCTTAAGAATGCGTGCAAAGGGATTAAACAAACCGTCTCGTGGAGATAAGCAAATGTTCCACTCCAAAGTAACCTTTCACTTTAACAAAGGGTAAACTGAATGCATTTCTACCTTCAGTTGGTAAACAGTCTATTTTTTAATTAAATCAAATGGACAGCCAGAAGGCTTCCACATTCCTGGTATTAATAGGTTCTTTTGTCTCCTATTGTCTGGGGATTCTGAGATATTCCAAGCAAGATTAAAGACAAACAGATACCTGCCATTTTATAAAAATGTGCACTTAACGTTTAAATTTCAATTTCAGACTTAAATAAAGAAAAATATATGTATTATTTGTCATTATTGAAATCAATCATAGCATGAAACAGCATATTCTGTTTACTGAGCAAAAAGGTAATTCACTTCCGCTGATAATCTGAATGAATTTCAGTTCCGCAAACTGAGGAGCCATTTAGTTCTCAGGGGGGAGAAAAATACATATTTTCTTTACACTTGGCATGTGGTGGACATGGTGAGTGAAGCTGATTTCCTCATCTTAAGACATTGACCAGTAGCTGAATTACAGGACCAAGCACAAAGGTTCATGTCTGAAATAATCTTTCCTTTGTCTGGCAACATGCTTGTCTTCTTCACAATACTTACATGCCAAAGTATGTGGGGTAGCAATCTGGTAATGCATGGCCTGCATGAAATTCTAATAATGTATTATACATGGCCTGATTCTGCTATAAGAAATGGGTGGCTGCCTTTTTTGGTTAATATTAATTATGGAAACTATTTTTAATATAAAAAAAGAAAACAAACCATCTTCACTTGCGATCTGCTTTTGGAAATGTTGATTAAGGAATATACTCCAACCCAGTGACCCTGCATAAGACAAGCAGGTAAAGAAGATGAATGGATGGATGGATGATTACTAAGTTTCTGTTCTTTTTCAAGCATGAGAAATGCATTGTGATGTGACCCTTTTGCATAAGACTTACATGTATACAAGCTTAAAAAGCACAGTTTTTATTGACTATTTTTTCCCCTTTTCCAACAGAGAGATCACAAAACATAATTAAAATCAATTGGAACACTGTTGTTTTTTTTTTTGGACGTTGCCTGAAAGGGTACAGGATGCCTTTTTCCCCCAGTACTGCCAAGCAGCATAGTCATTAAGGACGCGGCCTTGTAACCTGAAGCTTGCTGGGTTACGCCTCTGGAGGAATGCTGCTGGAGACTCTCAGAGCAAAGCCACTTAACCTTTGTTGTTCCAGTGAAAAATCCAGGTGTACAGGATAAAAAAAACACTTTTTTTGGAGTAAAAGTATCAGCCAAGCACTTATGCATAAAAACCCATGAAACCATGAGAACATTTAAAATTTTTCTTAGGCTGGTTTCATTTTGCAAAGTTTTCAGATTGAATACACAGAATACCACACACAACTGACTAACATTGCATTCATTTTTTATTTTTTTTTTTGCATTTTCTGGATGCATAACACTTGCTTTGTTTGTAGAATGATGCCAGCCTGAATATCGTGAGATGTTATGCCTCTGCAATACGAGTGTGGAATTCTCCTCTCTGTCATCGTTTAAGGCATTTATGAGTCAACAGCTTTGCAGCTACTTTCTTTCCATTCACGCCTCTCTCCCTCTCTGCATGTTCATTTATCCCTTCTGTTATGGCCGTGGAAGCTGCTCCTTATTATTTCATTTTCTTTGCATGTTTTTTTTTTTATACCACCTTTGACTTTGGTTCTTCAAGTAGCTCCTGAACCAGGCACATGAAATGAAGACTGATTATTATAATTCTAATAAACGATATTTGCCTTTGTGTTCCCTTTCAAATAAAATAGGCTTTATGGAGAACATAATGCTATTCTGTGTTTGATCAGGCCAGAATACTGACTAGTCTGTTAGGGAAACCCCCCCAAGTCATGCATGCCTTGTGCACTGATGCATTTGCTAATCTTAACCTAACCCTTTGGTGTACATTAATGCATGTTTTGATGCAATTTACATCCATTCACGCAGGCGATTCCTATAGACTACGCTACAATATGCTACATTAACTTACCCTTCGTTAGTCTCCTATTCATAATTTACCGCTGCGATTCCGGCGTTTTCTAACTGCACTGTAGCGTGCCGTCTGTGACCTGCATGCGTAGCCGTAATGGCTATGTAGTCATTAAGTGGATGAAAGCATTTGCTAAACAAATGCACGTAAATTTAAATGAGCCTGATTGCTGATTAGATACGCATGCCAGATCACACAAGGCTACATCGGCTTTGAGCAGAGCGACTAAGTTACTGGAGACAGTATTATGGGTTTTTTTTTTGTGCATTGTAATGTGCGTGTGGAAGAGGGCAGTGGGGGCAATGGTGAGGTGAGGGGGGGGGTAGGGGGGGCTGCAGGATGTGACAAGAGGAGGGGGGGCAGCAGGATGTGGAGCTTAGTAGGACACTGCAGGTGGAATCGCAGCGTCAGCAAAGGGGATTTGTCAGAACACAGACATCGGCACGGGTCTCTGGGCAATGAAATGACCGAGGTGAATCACAGACGGCGGAAGACATGGGCGAGACGCGGGCAAAGGAGGTGACAGTGACGACAATGAGGGAATGTGACACGGAAATGTAAATCACAGGACTCTTAGGGATGCTGGTTGTGCCAAGACATTAATAGAAAGAAGCAAGGAACTATATCAGATGAAATTCAAGCTGAATGGTTGTGTGAAAACTATGGATGAATATCAATGGTGAAATATAAAATGACTGCTTTTAGATCAATATATCAGCAGAAATCTTTTAATTTGATTTTACGTTTACATAAGACACGAGTAATTGCTGTGTACAGTGTATTAGATTTACTGTTTAGGCTTTGGTATACAAAAGGTGTGCTTTTATGTGTCGGGGATTGTGTATGGGACATGGTAATGTAGAGAAGGAGACTGGGAAGCGTATTAGATGATATGAATTGGCAATGATTTATGGTTCTCAAAATAATTTTATATAAATGAAAAATGTGCACAATAACATTTCTAACTGAGGTTTTATCGTTTATGATACATCATTCGTCTTTTTTCACTTTAGGTTGTCATCATTAAGTCCATGTGATGAGTAAAACGTCCGTCACTCCTACAGCTGGGCCTCTCAGCCAGGATCCTTTCGCATCTAAAAAAATAAACAGCCATCTGCAGTCCAGCATAATGATGTCAACCCGCTTCACCCACCGAAGAGAATCTTTTAGCGCGGCCTCGTACATTATATCATGCTGTGGGGTCGGTAGACGAATTTCATAGAGGATTATATTCCCATTTAGCGTTACAGAGTCACGAGGCACAGTGCTGATTAACGTAAAGGAGTTGTGCCCCTCGTAAATTATGAGTTTATTTGTGAGTTCATGAGGCCGGAACCTATTTTTGTTAACTATGCTACCACTGGCTTTATTTTTTATGGATGAACATACATAAGACAGCCCTATATTTCCCGACAGGAGCATAGCTGTCGCTTAGAATGCTGGCTAGCAGAGCTAAATCTTCTCCACAGCACTTTCCCACAGTAGTTCATGATTGGCAAGCAAGATGCTTAGCCATTTGTGTGTGTGTATATATTACATTGTGGGGACCATATAGTTAATGTGATAAAAGCCTGTTATTTTGACCATGATTGGCAAGCAAGATGCTTAGCCATTTGTGTGTGTGTGTATATATATTACATTGTGGGGACCATATAGTTAATGTGATAAAAGCCTGTTATTTTGACCATGATTGGCAAGCAAGATGCTTAGCCATTTGTGTGTGTGTGTGTATATATTACATTGTGGGGACCATATAGTTAATGTGATAAAAGCCTGTTATTTTGACCTCGATGGGGTTTTTTCTGGGACCCTGGGGAGGGGGCACTCAATTTGAAAAAAATCTGTGACTGCGGTCAAAAAACTAAAAATGCCAAAAGACTCATATTTAGTTTGGTTACTTATGGTTAAGGTTAGGGCTGGGTAGGGGTTAAGGTCGTCATGCTGGGATTAGGTTTTCCCCATAGAAATGAATGGAGAGTCCCCAGAAAGATATAATTACAAACCTGTGTGTGTGTGTGTCCACAATATGTTAAAGATGTTTACCCATTTGTTAAAGAAACCTGTTCTTTTGGCCATGTGGGGAAGTTTTTTTTCAGTCCCCAGGAGGGGAAACTGAGCCAGGGTTATGCCCATAAAATGAATGGAGAGTCCACTCAAAGATATAGGTACCTAATCTCTTGTGTGTCAGGTTGCTGAGTTTCTAACTGCATGGCCTAATGGGGGAGAGACAGGTGGGGAGGGTGGACAAGATTGGCAGCCGACTCAGACATGGCAGAGTAAAGACAGCGAGGTGGTGTGGGGCTAACATCAGTTATCAAGCATATGTATGTCAAACAACACGAAGAAAGCAAAAAACATATGTGGGACTCTTTCGAAGGTCCAGAGTCCACCTAGTGCACAGCTGCCTTTCACATCACATGACCAGAAGGCCTTGGGGTCTGAGTGCTTGGTCTGCAAATCATAAGCAATCCCAGGGGCAAGAATATAGTGGGATGAAGAAGAATCAAGCAATCTGGCTTTCTTTCCCACCCCGCATAAGCCAGGCCTAAGGCCCCAGTGCAGCCCAAATGTCCTACGGCTTATACCCTGGCTCATTGCGTAAACTCTGCTGCTGATATGGTCTAGCACCATGTGGTCCTTATCCAGCTTGGGGGATTTCTCTTGGTGTTAAGAACATATTTGGATGCAAGCATGAATATATTGTAATTTGTTTTGCTTTCTGTCTTCCGCCATGTTTTCGAACGCAATGTTTTTATTTTTGTACAATGACTATAACAATAAACTTGTGCATAAAAAAAGAATCACAGACATAGAGATGACATTTCACTGTGCCCTGTAACTACACAACCATCAAAGTAGCCAAATGTGATGCCTTTTAATTTGTAAGTTGTAGTGATTTCAGTGACATGGAATATCCAACATTGTAGCATCGCAGTTTAGCATAATGTCATTTATGTTGACAGAGAAGAGCTGTTGGACTATTAGGAGTCATTGTTTTTCTTGTCATGAAAACACATGCAAGAAGTAGCTTGACTTTGACCTTGACGTGTTCTGTCATACTGATTTTTGCTGAAAACCCGTCCAGGATAATGGCGGTTTTAGATTAATGAGAAACTAAAAACATGTAGCGACTGGATGCTTTTACACACTCTGCATGAGACGGAAGTCTGTGTAAAATCAATACAGTCATATACATTGTGAAGTCACCCTGAATAAATCATATTACAAGGTATGTCCGACAAGAACGGGGACTGATTCGATCTAACGTAGAGGCTACACAAAAAAATAAGTGAGATGCCACAGTCATTCATTTCAGACCTACAGATTCTATGAAAGGGGACTCAAGTCAAACTCATCTGTCAAATGACACATGTGGCCACAGTGCCAAACAATTGATGAATATGTCTCCTGAAGCGTAGTCTTACCGGTCAAGGCATTATCAAAAAAAAAAATAAAAATTTCAGAGGTGGGTGGGTAGACATCTCAGGAGGGAGACCTTCAGAATGATTCATTCCAGTAAGCCCTCATCTCTAGTGTCCATATATACTGATTCTGGTTTTGCCAACTAGACCAGAGCCCATGTGTGTGTCCTGAATGGTGGCTCTGATCCCCTTCAGCAGACCACAGGCTTTCTAACATCTAAGACTTTCTAACACTTCGCCTAATTTTCTTGCTTTCTAAGACCCATCGATGTCTCCCCCCAGTTTCCGCTAAGTATAATCTACATTTTTTTTTTGTCATTTGATCAACAGAGGAATTCAACTTATTCTGATCATGACCATATAATTTCCACCAGAGATCCTCTTTCCGCATCATAATGCCTCTGTAGGCAAGAAAAACAAAATGTGATTTGGATGAACTAAGATTCTTACCATTTCTAAGACACCCAATGCATTTTAATTAGCTTTTTTTCCCCCTTGGTAAAGCTTTAGATTTATTGTAATCAAACGGAATGTTTAATTGCACTCTTGTTGTGTCATTTTAGGTTGGGTACAAATATAATTTTACATGGGTAGTTAGCTGCCGAATTCTCATTGGCTTTGTCATATTTTTCACAAAAGGGCTTTTTTCCAGCAAAGGTAAATGAATCATTCCAAAGTGATTCCTTCTAATGATTAATTCAAACGGTTTTCACAGACTGAAATTTCATGTGATTTCTCCCCCCCCCCCCCCAAAGTTTTGTGTGTATTGCAAAACAATGGCAAAATAAAAAGGAAATGGAAACAGGTAACTCTTTCATAAATAAGGAGGTACATTTGCTCCTAGATGGAACAATGCAGCTCAGATTCAGAAGTGGGCAGCTTGGTCAAGGATAAAGCTATTAATAAGCTTTTCATTATCGACGAGGTCATACTGTCAGGAATTTGGGGGGGGCGGGGGGGGGGGGGAACGGCAGGTAACGACATGCCTGAATACATGACTGCTGATTTGGGAATTTAGGTGGGCGTAAGCAAATTAGTACCGAGAGACGGTAATTTCTCTCTTTGACTGAGGAGTGTACAAATGGTTTATTACACCTTTTTCTACCCCAGAGGCTAGGTGTGTTTGCTGCACGAGTGCCGGGTGCCAGAGTAAACATCATTTGCATATTATAGTCTGGTTATACAGCATAAACATTTGCAGGCAAAACAAACTCGCGTTGACTTCTTCTACTTTTTCATTTATTTTTAATATATATTTGAAATATTTACCGATATCTTTAGGGTGACGCTCTTCTCATTTCTTAATTTTTCTGTTGTTTAGCTGCTTTGCTCTATGATACAACAGCTGCATCCCAAGCTTCAGGCCACGACTCTGGATTCATTACTTAAATCGCATTGCTACAAGCTACCCTAAACCGATTACGTTGTTTTTTTTCCTCAATTCAGAAAACTTGATTATGTTTAGTTCCATTTTAGCATCACTGTTACATGGATATTACATCATTATGACCAAAAAAAGAAATACTTTTTAGTTCTCTCCAAATACTCTCAGGATTCTCTCGAATGACGGTTTTATATATAATTGCAGCACATCTAAAAATGTTGATTTTTTTGTTACTTGTCCACAAGGGCTTTTTTGTGATATATTTACATATCAAAGGACAAAACATGATCACCCAAGACAAATACTCAAGGTCTTTGATTTAAAAAAGCAGACTTCTGCAGGGCACAAACATCAGCCACGTGAACATTTTGGTGAATGAGTCATGAAACATGGTCATAATCTTTTCTTTTTCTTTTTTTTTCAGTATATCCCAGGTGGACACAGTTACTTGAACCTTGTTGCGTTGATAATACCATATTTAGAGCAGCGGTATTTGGCAACACGTTTTGGGATTGCTCAGGGACAGAAAGGAACTATGGATCACTTTATTATGCAAAGTTACAGGACATTCGGCTCGTCGGAGGCTCCGCAGTGGTAAATGGAGCATGCTGAGGATCTACGGCCTCAAAGTTTGCAGAGCTCATAAGTTTGCTTTCTCTTTGTTTGACATCATACGGCTCCATTCCGGAATGCTGACTGTGTCAGCAGAGCAGAGCTGCTTTGTGCTGCTGTTACCCTCAGTCACTGTCACGAAATCTGGTGGGGTAGATATTCAGCAATAAAGGAAACAACACGGAAAAAAAACTTTATTCACCATAGAAGCTGAAAAATATGAACCTGGTACCAGCTATGCAGGATGAAATAAAATGCAACTTTGTTGAAAAGTATGTTAAGAGTGGTAGAAACTAAAGTCATGCATTACGACGCTAAAATGATGGACTGTGTTTCTTCTTTTAGTTTTGTATTATAAAGTCAGTTTGTTTTTTTATTGTAAAGTCAACTTTTGGCTCACTACTTGCATATCATCAAGCTTTACATTAGCAGTACTTGTCTTGCCAATCAAATGCACCTCTTAGTAGAATTAAAGACCTATTGCAAAATTAAAAGCATAAAGTTCTACAATACTGATTTAGCATTGTTTTTTTTAAAGTGGAATAGATCATACAATAATGTTACATTGTTCAGTGCAAAAGGCTCTGGTTTCCTCCCATGGTCCAAAAGCATGAAGTATAGGTTGATTGGTGAGTCTAAATTGGCCCTGTAGTTGTGTGAGTGTGTGTGTGTGTGTTCCCTGTGGTGTGTTGGCGACGGCCCAGGGTTGGTTCCTGCCTGTGCCCATTGTTCCCAGGATAGGCTCCGGTCCCCCCCACGACCCCAGTTGGGATTGAGCGGTTTCAGAAAATGGATGGATGGATGTTCAGTGCAAAATGGTGAAGAAATAAAATACCATTTAATTGTAAAGAATAGTTAAACATCAAAATGAGATGAGAGAAGGGCGAATGCTGAATGCTGACATTTTAAGAACTTTTTGAACTAAATTTTATACTATTAAGGGATTCAAAATATCATCAAAGGTCTGCCAAGTCTATTGGTTCTTTATTTTCATAGGTCTGTCGGACCTCAAAATATGTCTTTCTTGATATATTTTGCAATACATTTTATTGCAGTGTATTTATTATTTTGTTTGTCAACTTGCTGGTAGCCACAGAGGGATCAAATGCAGGTCACAAAAGCAACCAAAATGCAAGAAAGAGACACTGACAATCCTGTTCTTTTTTGGAAAAAAGTTTTTTTTTTTTTTTTTTTTTTAAATCAAAGTGTCCTAAACCAAAAAGCATGCTGTATTTCCACTTTCGTTGTCATAAACTGAAATCATTTTTACCATTTTTCCAATAAACAAATAGCAAATAAATAAATTGGTCAATTAATTGGTGAGTAAACAAATATGCATACATACATGCTTACATACAAAGACATAAATAGATGAATGAATGAATAAATAAACAAATCAATTAATTACACCATAATATCATTTTCATTATTATTCTTGTTATTTCCATGACAGATTTAAAAACAAAAAAACATCTGTGTGACATTTGGACAAAAGGCTCAAGTGTGACTGACTCATCAAACAGATGAAAATTTCACTTGTGCGTGCCTTAATATCCATGTCATCTACTTACTGTAGACATAAACTTATTTCAATGCCAATAATAATAATAATAATAATAATTATTATTATTATTATTATTATTATGCTGGACATGCTTTCTGCTGATGATGATGATCAGCTTTGATCAGTCTGATGTATGAATTGGTTTTGCTTACTTAAAATCAGTGTCCTGATTTTTTGGAAATATTATCTGTACAGCCAAATATGGTACACACCTATTTTAAAGGGTAAATACAGTCAGAATTTCCCTGATTCTTGCCAGCAAGATCCAAGCACTGAGAAAGAGCAAAGAATAACAGAAACAGAAGAAAAGAGAAAAGCAAGAAAAGATCTATTACACTTTCAAAATTAGAGGTTCCAAATTGGATTTATTCTCTTAAAAATGTACTTAATGTACTCTTAATTCCCATTGGATTAATGCTTTTATGGAAACTGTATATAATATAGTTAATGATTGTGTAAGTGTGTAGTAAAATCATCTGGAAGCTGACGCAGTTCAGCAATTTCGTTAAAATTTTTTCCCTTTACTTTTATTTCCTTTACCACTTTTTTTTTTTTAATTTGCCAGACCATAAATATAACGTGAGATCATTGCCTGTTGGGACTGCAAGGAGAGTCATGTGACACGGGGACTTGGCAGTGAGGAGCAGGTTTGCTCAGAGGGATTGCTGGATGCTTAAATATCGGAGATGGTGGAGCTCGGTTCAAACAAATCCAAAGTAAACAAATGCAGCGCTGATGCATTCGGGCTGAATAGGAGAATTGATTCGAGGGGAGGAGGTTACAGGTCACTGGACAGGTTACTGAGGCAAAATGAAGCAGAACACATAGTTACAGTCTGAGAATGAGTGGAACTGATCAATATAGTGAACACCTAGTTTATCCGTGTATCCATCCATGAGTCAGCCATACACTCATGACATTTTATCCAGTACAGGATCAGAACAAACCCAGAGCCCACCCAAGGAAGCAGCACACGAGACAGGAAGACCTGGAACGGTATGGCAGTCCTTTGCTGAGAGCATAATCACAAACTGCAGGAAAGTTAGGGTCACCAGCTCACTTCATTTCCAGTTATTCTTTTCTGTCACAAAACCTGTGCCATCCCCTATACAAAACACTTACTGATAGTTCTATAGTTGCATTTAGAACCTTAAAAAACAAGTATTTTATTCTATTGGGTGGGGGGGGACCGCAATGGCACTTTTCGCCAGGACC
This sequence comes from Gnathonemus echidnorhynchus, assembly GCA_026776725.1. Lineage (NCBI taxonomy): Eukaryota > Metazoa > Chordata > Actinopteri > Osteoglossiformes > Mormyridae > Gnathonemus > Gnathonemus echidnorhynchus. The sequence goes on along the minus strand of JAODJU010000002.1, from coordinate 1,089,674 downwards.
TCAGAATTTCTTTATTCCACTTTCAAAACAGGACAGGAGAAACGTTCAAATAGAAAAATATTTTGTTTTTTGAAAACAAAATTTTGTTAAGTGATTGTATTCACAGGTGGCACGATTCAAGCAGTTAGTAATGTGGCCTCACAACTTAAGGCTTGGAGGGTTACTTCCTGCCCTCTGTGTGTGTGTGTGTGTGTGTGTGTGTGTGACATATATATTATATTGCAGGGACCAAATGTCCCCACAACGTGATAATACCATGTTATTTTGACATCGTGGAAAGCATTTTTTCAGTCCCCTCAAGGGGAAACTCATTTGTATAAAAATCTGTGAATGCAATCAAATAATGAAAAATGTCACTTTTTAAATTTATTTTGTTTTGTTAGATGCGCTAAAGGTTCTGATACTTTGGAATAGGGTTAAGTTTTTATTCTTCCGTGCATTTGGTCCCCACAATGTAATGTATACATACCCCCCCCCACACACAAACGCACATAAATACATACTATATTACAGTATATACAATAATTAGATCTGGTACCCCTGCCTTGTTAACTATACTGCCTGGAATAGGTTCAGGAGCCTGACCAGAATATGCATTTGGAAGATGGATGGATGGATGGATGGATGAATGGATAGATAGGTGGATGGATGGATGGATGAATGGATAGATAGGTGGATAGATGGATGGATAGATGGCTGGATGATGGATGGATAGATGATGGATGGATGGATGCATGGATGGATAGATGATGGATGGATGGATGATGGATGGATGGAAATAGCATGGCTGTTTAGCCAGGTGCTGACTAAAAACATCAAAGTCATGCATTTGTAACTATGTGGCTTTTGGGGACCACTTTGCAAAAGGACACAATGTAAATATTTTAATAAGAGCTCAGGTAACTTTCTCTAAGTATCATGTACATTACCTCCAACGAATGACTGAAGCTGTTCATAAAAATTGCAGACCTGTTGAGACTAGATCTCCATGTAAATGAAGATCTCCGCTGCATCTCTTTGGTTGCACATGCAATGTCATGCTACACATTTTCAATCATATTGCACTCATTCCGTAGAATTTTTAAGGATGTGAATCTTGAGACAGATATACATTGAATGATTCAGCACCCGATACTTTAGTATCTAATGACAATTGCACAAAAGCTATTAAGACTATAGAAAAATTATGACATATTTGTAAACATCACATTCCATGATTTAGAATTCTGTACAGTATGTTTTTGCAGCTGTACATTCTTATTATTTACAGCCTGGCAAGACTTTTATTTGTCTGAAAAAAACAACATTTTGGTAACGTCTTGAAAAATGCAGTTACATAAAATTTCTGCTTCCTTCAAAAACATCTCAGTGGGAAAATGAACCTATGTACAATAATTTCTACTTGCTTTAAAAACAACTCCCTGGGAAAAAGAACTGGCGTACAATAAACTAGCTGATTATACATTTATGGATAGTGGTTCTCTGTTCACATAGTTAGATCTCTGTTCACATCTTTAGCGTAGCACTGTAATCACTGAAAGTGACCATTAGTTTCACTCAAGGGTGTGTCCCAATTCGCATTCGTTATGGTCACGTATAGAATAAGAAGCCTGGGATAAAGTATGGAGCATGTCCAATTTGCAATCGTGCTAGCAATTTTTTTTTGTAAATTATGTACTTCCTACATCCCCGGCGAGCACTGGAATATGCTGCTGCCAGACGTCAAGCATTCGAGAGGAAAACCTGCATCTCTAAATCTGAGGCTATGGTTCTCTGCCGGGAAACCTACATTGCTCCCTCCGTTCGAGGGGAAACACAGAGCCTTCAGAACCGTTGGATCTGGTTTATGGAAAACGGGAGGCCCGTCTCCCCCCATTTTTTCACCTTCTCCCACAGTGGTCCTCAAATTGATGAGTGGGATAGGAAATAGGTAGATGGATGACTGCTCAATTATGTGAAAGAAGACTGTTCATCATCATCCATCATCTAACTGCTTTTGCTGGTCAGGGTCATTGAGGGGAGACTGAAGCCTTAGGCAGGCAGCGGAGGGCATGAGGCTCAGGAGTACGCCAGTCCATTGCAGGGTGCATATGTTCTCACACTACAGATAATTTGCAAATATTAATTGGGCTAGCTGCATGAGGAAACTCGCGTGGCAGCAGGAGAACATGCAACCTCGACAAACGCACGCACACACATAGAGATTAGATATCTGTATCTTTGGGGGGACTACCCATTAAATTCTATGGGCGAAACCCTGATCCCAACAAGGACAACCTTAACCCCTACTCAGCCTACTTAACCCCTTACTTAACCATAAGTAACCAAAGAAATACAAGACATTTGGAAGTTTTTGGAGTTTTTCGATGGCTGCAACAGATTTTTATAAAATTGAGTTCCCCCTCCCTGAAAAGGTGGTCACCACATCGGCAAAATAACAGGTTTTTATCACATCGTGGAAATATTTGGTCCCCACAATGTAATATATACACGACCTCCCCACACACACACTCACGGTAGAGATAAGATGCAAACCCCAACCCTCGAGGTGTCAGGTGACACAGCTACACACTGAGTGACCACACTACCCCAGCTCAAGTTCAGAAGGCGAAAAAAATATCCAGCAAAGACCTGATTTCAATACTCAAATAGTCTTTTGCCAGAACCCTTAGTTTCCAGTTCATTTACTTTTCGCCAGTGACAAAATGGAACGGAAAAACCTGGAAGTAAAAAATCAGGGCTGCTATTTCACTACACGGCATTGCAAATACAAACTGTCACCCGGTTACAGACTGACGTTACAGTCATGTTTCAGCTAGTAATTTAACGAAAGTGCCGTGTAACGATAAAAAATCAAAACCAATGACACGCAAAGCTTCTCATATAAGTCTGGCCATACTAAGAACAAAGAAATGAAGCTTCCTAGGACAATCGGTTAAATACGCAGTTAGCCCTGTCTTTATAGCTGAATATTTTTTTTTTATTAATGCCTGACCAAAAACTACCCAGCATGACTGCCTTGATCATTTTTAAAACCATGTCTGCTGGTTTTATATAAATTTATTATAAGTCTGAGTACTTAAAATGAAATGTTATAAAGTTATAAATATATTATCTTTATCCATAATAAAATATAAATAATACATTTCATGAAATTTAAAAATGAAAAGTTAAAGGTTTTGAGTGTTATCATTCACGGAATGCTAAATAACCAAACTAGCTACAATTTCATCAGCTTTTTTTTCCCTTTTTTCTAAAAGGTTCCCTTTGATAAGGTAACAAATGATTCGATATTGAGCTGGACTGTTTGTGACAGCAGACTCTGCTGGTGAATAATCTTGCATGAGCTTGCCCTTCTGTCTCTCACTTTTGCATCAATACCTTTGATTAGTTTTGTTTTTCTTATTCCACAATGAAAAAAGGTACTTAATCTTTTTCGTAATTTTTTTATTATTTTTTTTCCCTCAAATGTAGTAATTGCTTTTTGTATCAAATATCAGAGAAAGGTTAAAGTATTTTTCTGGATCTGTACCAGGAATGTTAATAGTCATTCAGGAACATAATTAAGGGCAAAGAAATATGCTTCTTAGTTATGATCAACAGTAATAGTTGAACATAAATAGTTGAAACTACTGAAAACGATGGAGGTACACTGTACACTGCCTTTTCAGAACAGGCCTTCAGATTTTTTACATACTAAGATCTTTTTAAAAAATTTTTTTTTACTTAAAATGCTATTACAGTTTAAATACCCAGTACAGCCGAATAGAAAGAAAGCTCTATTGTTATGAACTCACCATTTGCATTTAAATTTTAAAGTGACATTGGCAGTTAAAATCGGGTTACTAAAACACTCGGTATTTAATTAATTCTGAAAGCACAATACATTTTTAAATTACATTTACAGTAGAAGTAGTCGACTTGACTTATTTTTTGATTGTATTACCTGACCTGCTAAACTGATAAAGTTTTAAAAGTGGGACCATTGTTACTATTTCAGACACCGAGCCACATAAATTTTAGGCCTCATCTTCATACCATTGTAAAAGAAAACCATCTTTTAAGTCTTTTCCTTCATGAGATAGGGTGCTTTTAATTAGCAGTAATTCACGAAAGCTGGTTTTCGTGCTATAATGTAACTATATTTTTCAATGACATCTTCAATAATTGTATTATCATCTTCGAAGTGGGGAGCTTAAAACTTGTCACGGATAGTTGCGGCGAGGAGTAGACTTTGTAAAATTATGTTATTGCTCCATGTTTATTCTGCATGGGAGGACTCAAACATGACAGTGCCCTTTGCTTTCGCATTGGAGGGTACAGGCCTCAGGCAGTAAGTGAGCAAGCCAGGCAGACAGCATGACAGAAATGATTTTGGAAAGCCACAGTTGTGCTAGAGCACAAATTATGACTCATTGATGTGCTCCATGAACCTAATGTCCTCTAGTCATGTTTAGGGAGAGAAGCTGATTTTACACAGTTATTACAAATGTAGATGAAGCTGCATGCAAGGATTCTTGATGGAAATACGAACGGGGCATGTTTAAATACTTAAATTCCATAACCACATAATGTTTTTCTTTCTTTTTTTCCCCTTTATGTAACAGAAACCAGCATCCCATTTGAGCGATTCCAATTGTCTGGCCCAAATTACAATGGTGATTTCTCCGTTTCTGGGTTGCAATGCTCAAACCTCTGAATAAACCCGCTGTCAGCTGACCTGATTTATCGTATTCAGCAACCTTAAAAATAAGCAGCGCATTCCGCAGAGGTGTAAGGACAGAGGTTAAAGTACACGGGGAGACAGGGCATGCAGGACAGCATGGCAGAAGGCAAACCACAGAGAAAACAACATATTATTTTTAGCAGCACAGAAAGCTTGGACTTTCCGTATTATCGTAAAGTAAAGGTCTGTTCTATTGAATGCACTTTCAGTCATCTGAGAAAGACGCAGGTGCAACTGCTACGGCCACAAATCAAAAATGAATGAAATCATGCCTTTGTTTTGGACCGAGGACCCACTATAGTGAAATAATCATAAGAGGGGCATTGTTGTCTTACTCTTTATTGAATACAGATGTATCATAAAAATATGTTGCAGCTATTCTAAAAAGTTTCATTTTTTTTTCAAAAAGTTTCACTTTTTTCTGTAAAGATTATGGTTTGTGTGATTACTATTTTAACAGCACCCTATAGATTCCACCAAAATGGAATCCACGATCCCAACAAAATATGAATCAATTATCATACCTAAGTTAACAATGACAAAAATAGTGGATTATTTAAAAGGGAAAAAGCAGATATGTATTAATCAGTCTAAACTCCACTGAATTAGGGGGGAATGGATTACACTATGAACTGAGATAATACCCAATGCATGTTGAGACAAGAAAAGATTTGGTAATATAACTCGATTTACACCCTATAGCACAGGTTTGTCATACAGACCATTTCTGTTATTTCTGTCTCATAAGCCTAAAGCAGCACAAGCTTCAATGATTCCTGTGAACTGGACGTACTGTGAAGTGTCATTGCTGCTTCTCAGGGCAAGCTGACCCAGGCTTTATGACACAATGGCATTCCGTCACGAGGCCGCAATATCATCCGTATTTTAGTAACCCTGGTTGCTCATCTCCAGCGACAGCTGCAAAAGTGTTGCACATATTTTGAGCCGCTTTTCAAAACGAGGGGTGGTGTGGCGGCTCAGCGGGACCCACTGTCGTCTTACCACAAGGTTGTGGGTTTGAATCATTCCCCGTTCTGTCTGTGAAGTTTGCAGGTTTTCCCAGTCCAGTCCAAAAACATGCAATTCAGTGTACTGTTGTTTCTAAATTGCCCATAATGTTTGTGGGCTTGTATTTACCACATTTCGGGGACCAAATGTCCCCATAGCGTGATAAAAACCTGTTACTTTTTTCCAGGTCCCCACAATATAATCCCCAAATTAATAAAGTTGTGAATGCAATCAAAAGACCAAAAATAAAAACTGTTATATTCTGTTTAGTTTCTTATGGTTAAGGTTAGGATTGTGTAGGGGTTAAGGTTGTCATAGTTGGGATTAGTGTTTTGCCCATAGAAATTAATGAACTACCCCCGCAATATGTATACAAACATGTGTGTGTGTGTGTGTGTACTGCATCCTGTCCAGGGTGTTCCCCTAACTTGTGTACTATGCTTCGTAGGAGAAGTTCAAGGGTTTCCGTGACCCTACATCAAGTTGTTGGAAGATGGATGAATGATTTAGAAATCAGTCACAGATGCTAATTACAGTGTCATTTTTAGATAAGCAATATTTTTTTTTGTCACAATCAAATTTTGCAGTTGCTTATGGTCTATATTATGGTCTATATGGTCTTATTCTATTAGTACTATTTTAGTACTATATTTCTCTTAGTACTGCATCAATACCATTTATGCAGTGCATTGTGACAAAGACAATCACCAGTATCAAAAACGGCAATATTATAAATGAATTACTCACTAAAATAGAGGCTGCATCAATAAGTAAAACAGGCTAAATAACTCTGATGCTAACTCAAGATGTAGAACTATCATAACAACAGATGCACAAATAACAGCATATTCATTTTAAAATTAACAAGCATTGTAAAATTAAATGCAATCAGTTGATTATGTTTTAATTCGTATGGCACTTTTTTGCAAGAATAAATTGTAGCAAAGTGCTTTAAAATAATACATTTTTTGAGAACGAGTGAGGGAAAAAAAAACATAAAAACCTCAGGGGAAACTGGAAGTTATTCTCTGACTCTTTCAAAGAATTCTATCAAAAAATCATTTCTAGAAAATAGTGTCTATACAAGTGAAAATGACAGCTAAATTTTCAAATAGCTGTCTGGCTGTCTGGGTCCAGTTGATGATCTGTGACTTCAGGGCCAGATGCACAGGGCCAGTATTGTGAGATATTTTCAGATAGGGAATCCTAGAAAAAGGTAAATATTCAGCTGAGAAATAGCTAACTTGTGTAAAAGTAGCACTAGTGATGCGGAAAAATCACACATTTAAACCAGCTGAGATATAAAGTACTCACAGACGGTTAATTCAGTAAAAATATTGCAAATTTGTTGGTTTTATAACAAAAATCATTAATTTGTTTGCAAAATATATATCACATTAGAAAGAACCGTTTCAAAGTAAAACATTAATTTCAAGTACTAATAAACTGAAAACCAAATTTAAAAAAAATAATAAAATTAAATTTAAAATCACACAAAGTAGTATTACTACATTTTTTGACCTTCATAAATATAGCACTAAGCCAGAATTTTTTAATTTTGGTTTTCTGTTTTGTGATTTTGCCTGATTTTTTTCCCCCAACGAGGATTTCCCAGCTTGTTCCCTCATATGTGTTCCATAATGTCACCCAGGCCCCCAATGGGGGGGCAGAAGCCTACCTGCATACCATCAGCCGCTTCATGATCTTTAGCAACATAACAGACATGGAGGGAGTGCTATTCCTGCAGGTGCCTGCTTGCCAGCGGCCATCGCTCTATAGTGATGAAGGAGAGATCCATCCATCCATCTTCTAGCTGCTCATCCAAGGTTGCGGGTGAAAAGAAGATGAATTTGCATTTCTGGGACCTCTTCACTACAAATCACTGATGTGGAGCGGCAGGGATCTATGCCAATGCAGGACAGCTTGCATTGACTGCTACATCACTGGGGTGACTTCAGTAGTTTTTTTCAAAGCTTCCCAGAGCTCTTTATCCAAACTCCCCAACATGTAGAATGCAGTGAGAGAAAGACAGTCGCGGTTTCTGCTAGAGGTACACTACGTTCTGTTTTTGAGTATTGAGAACAAAGGTTTTAAACTATGCCGCCCTTCACTTTATATATCTATTGCTTTGCCGTTGAATCATGTGATTAATATCACAGTGCTCTACTTTACCAACTTGAAGGTGTAAATTTTATTTGCTTGTCCACCACATAAACACTGCAATTTCCCCATCGTAGACTTCATTATGGTATTAAATATCTGGGCATAAGCAAACATAAATCGCACAAATTGTCAGTCAGGTTGTCAGCTAAATTGCCTAAGATCCCAATGAAATAATTAGAGAATGAAAATGTGCACAGCTAAATTATGTAAAACAAGTGTGGCAGAGTTTAATGGAAACCCAAGATATTCCTTCCTCAGGGAGAACAGCTTTATTCATTACGACAAGCTTGTTGTTGACATGCCCCCAAAAGTACAAACTTCCCGAAAAGGGAGAAAAACAAAAAATAAAGACGAAGAAGCCTGCTAACGTTAAAGCGTGCAGAATCTATATATAGAAACAAAGAAACAACAGCAGATATAAATCAAACATCATGCACATATATTATAGAGAATTATTATGCAAAGCTTCTGGAAATGATTACTGAATTATAGTCAGGGTTATGACTAATTAGGTAATCATTTTTGGGAAAGTTTCGGGATTCCTAAATCTGACACCTCTGAGAAACTGGAATTTTGCCATAGACAGCTATGGCGATATGGTTAATATTTCCATTGCATTTTCACTTGCTTACTTAGTTTATTTACAGAGATCTGCTCAAAATATGTAAAAATGAGACACTGGGCTGCTTTATGTGAATGAGGGAATGTGACAGTACAAATGTCGCAGCTAAAGACGATATGTGTAATAATTAAATATCCTTCATTTTCCGCCAGGAGTCCAAAAACATGTAGTCAGGTGAAATGGAATCTGAGGATTGCTTATTAAGTGTGAATGAGTGTCATTGTGGGGTCTCTGTGGGCTGGCATCCCATACAGTGTGTCTCCTATAGTGCTGGTCGTTCTGCTTGGGATTGACATCAGGCTCCATGCAACAGGATTGGTGGATGGATGGATGGATGGATAAAACTATTAAGTTAATGGGAAAAATTAACTGATGTTACAGCATCTACAGCAATTGCATATAAAATGTACATGCTGTGATATTTGAGTGAAACTTGGCTAAATAAATGTTTCAGTTTAGGATCTATGTAGATGCTATGCTTTCAATGAAATGCCCATTATGAAAACACAGGACATCATCTTCATTGTCTGAGCTGGAAATCAGACAAATTGGGTAATTATTGTTAATTTAATATAATTGCATGAATGGATGTTTTTGTAATTGCCCTGCATATTGTTTTTTGTTGATAATTGCAGTCTTATGTGTACAGACATGTGTACATTATGAGTGATTAAATGATATTATAATTAAAAATAATTCCCAGGGATAACAATTAATATATTTGGCATCTGTCAGTTGGGTAACAATAACGTACTTGTGTATTTAGATAATGCATTTGAATACTACTTGAGTCCAATACAGTTTCAAACAAATATGTGAATCGCAAAGTAAAATAATTCGTGGTAACAAGGTAAACATTCTCATAACTGCGTCGCTGCTCTAGACTATAGAGCGGCAGTTTAATATCAAATTTAGCTATTTTGATTTGCATGAAGCTTTGGAAAGGCATCATTCCTTAAGATTATACGAGTGTTTCATGTTTTGCTCAAACATGGTGAAGCATCTGGTGACAGTTTAAAGGCCTCAACAAAGGATTAAATGCAGACATAAAAAGTAAACAATTAAATTTGCGATCCTCTGCAAAGTAAAGATAAATGAGTGTGGTTTCTTGGAAATCTCTATTCCACCCCCATCTCTTTGCAGTTGATCAGAATTTGCTTCTGGGCAGCGAGTTGACAAAGACCAGATGTAATTTCGTTGGCTATTTGCCATTATGGTCATTTGAAAAAGCAGCCTTCCGCTGAATGGAAACCTTATGTTTCTGCGGCATGGCGAATTTTATAGTGAAACATTTTGTGAGTTTGACACTGGGGCTCTTCATGTCTCTCTTTGCCATCTCCGCAACTCCACTAAACTGCATAATCATTGAATGAGTATAATCTTCGAATTAATCCTCCAGTAATGCCTGGTCACGTCATTATTATTATTAGTTTTAGCTATAACTTCATCGCTCCTATTGGATGCAGTGCCTGAGTGCTATATGATTGGTGTATGAATAGTTTTTTTTTTTTTTTTAATTAATGATTCGAGGCCAAGACAGAATCAGCTTTTCTTGTTTTATAAATGGCATCTGTGTTATGCTTATATGTGCCACGTTGCTATCACGATGTTATCGTAACAGAGAGTGGGGCAAATGAGCACTGTGTAGATCTCAGCCCTGCCTTCCATCTTCACTAAATTTATCCCTGTTTTCTGTGGCTTAAAGCACACTTTTTATATATCTTTATAAAAAAACGAGATCTTGTTAAGCCTTGTTAAATTTTATTAAGCACTGACAGCCAATTGTCAGATGTTTTTTTTTTAATATGATGCATGTCTGTCAGATATTTATTTCCTACTAATCGATTCGGTGTGGCATGTAACTGCTGATCAGGTGTGTCATGCATTTAAGGTGATTTATTTATTTTTCAGGACAACCGGAGGAGCAATAGGAGAGATGAGTGTTGATTCAGTGTCAGTGTTACAGTATATATCATTGGTTATGGGTCTGTTAAGGATTAATAAACTGCATTAAGCATCAGCTGGCTCTAAAAAAAGTGTTTTTTTTTAAATATCTTCATAGTCTGTCTGGGTCTTCAGGCTGAATGACAGTTCCTGAGGGACCATGGTGGTAAAGCGCTTCATCTAATCATAGCAGAGAATTACTATTCCCAGAAAGCAATGCTGTGTAAATGAGTGATAGAGGGGGACCTGATCATGTCAAATGAATATGTGTACGAGATGTGCTGCTCTTTCTGTCAGACTGAGTTACGGTTGGTTCGCTCTGTTCCCCTTAAACTGTTGTCTCCTGTTATGCTCAGACATCTGAACGAAAAATATGTACAGCTAGCTGTGCATCACGAAGGGCCTCATCAGACGTGGTATTTATTATGTATTTTCATTATATATCACCCCTGGTTCTGTGTGTGCATTTGGAGTTGGAACGTTCCCCCCATGTTGATGTGAACTTCCTCTGGGTAAGCCCAATATCCTCCCCCAGTCCAACGGTATGTGGCCTGGATGAAACTGTGCCTATATATTGTCTGTAGGTCGTGACTGAGTTAGTGAGCGAGGGCCCTGCAATGAACTGACGTTCCTTTCTAGGTGCTCCTCTGCTTCATGCCCTGTGCTTCCTGGGACAGTCTCCAACCCACCCGCCCCCTCAACCCCGCCACGGCCCTGAACTGGATAAGTGATTGTGGAAAAGGGATCTTCCTGATCTTTTAACTCCCAGAGCTAAGCGGGGGTAAGCCATCGGTGTGACATCACACATCTGGAATGCATACCTTGAAGCTGCAAAGGGAGCAGAAAGGAAGAGATCAAATGTTTATTTCCAGTTTGATTTTTTTTATATATATAATCACATCACTGGTTTGCTTCCTGTCGCAAAGGCCTGCAGTAATGCTGAGGTCTGCACCTTTGCTTCTCTTGGAGTGCGTGTGATCATGAGACACCGTATAAAATCCTTGACTCATTTGGCAGTTTATCTCAGCTGAAGTTACGGCATCATTTCCCAGTGTGTGTATATTTTAGCATTACTATTATTTTGCTTTCCCACATCAAACCCTGCTGCAAAGAGCTTCAAGGCGACCGATAATGCAGCACGCAGATAACACAGGAAGTTCTCCATAAGCAGCTGTTTCTTCTTCCTGCGAAGGCAAACTCTGACGGACGGCAGCTGATAACCTTTCTGTGCATCCACAGGCTAAAAGTTAAATACTCAAACTTGCCCGGAACAGTTTGCCTTTGGTTTCGCCAAACCTCTTCCCAACATGTTATCTCTTATAAGTCAGACTGCTGGAGACGTTAAAAATGAACACTTCTTGTATTAAATCCAAGACTTCAGAATAAGCAAATAAATAAATCGTTCAACTCTCAGAGCTTTGCTGCAAGCAAAAAAAAAAAAAAACATTCCATGCGACTGTACCAGAATTCCAGTGAAAGTCAGCGAAAAAATGCAGATGGTGAACAGATAGGAGGCTTTTCTACTTTTTCATTTCACATTTGGAAGAAAGGATGTATTCAGAACTGTATACATTTTCTTTGTAACCTACATTTTAGTAATTGAATCAAAATTATTCTAATGTATAATTCAGAAATATAATGATTATTATTATGTGTTTGTGTGTGTGGGTGCGTGCGTGCGCACACATTATAAATATGCATTTATATCTGTTATTTGCTTATTCTCTCTTCCCCGTGGACATAATATATTGAGATTTCCAGGCCTTTAAACCATACTATGTCTGTAAAATTGAGGTAGCTCTATTGCTTAGTCACCTCTGCATCATCTGAGTAACACATGGCCAGCCCGTATTGTAACAAACAGAGTTTACGTCAGATGAAACCAAGTAATGTTTCTGCTTGCATAAGGCTGGCTGCCGCACAGCTTTTCATCTTTGCTCTCTTGTATTATTGTCGTTGATACCATGACAATTCTTGCCGTGTCTTTCTTGTGATGCCACTTTTTTTTTTAACTGCTCCAGTTCTACAGAGAAGTGTTTCTGGGTCTGCAAATGCACATACGTAATGCACGCGTAAACAATAGCTTCATTGTATAGAAAAGCTGGCTACAATCACCATATCCTTTGTTTGGCTAGCACTGAAGTGAGATTAAACTGTTAGATATATTGGCATAATACAGACTTGTGTTCTGTTGTGAAATGTATGCCTCAGAACGCACATGAGTACATGTGCAGATTTTTTTCCATTGTATAGTATTTGTGGCTACAGTCACCATTTTCTTTGGCTGGAAATTATTGGCATAATTCAGATTTGTGTTCTGTTGTAAAATGTGACATACACATGAGTAATATTTTCATTGTAACCCTTGCTACAATCACCATTTCCTAACCCTGATGTGTGATTATACTGTTAGATGTTACTGGCATAATAGAAGCAGACTTGTGTTCTATGTACGTCTCAGGTGAGCAATTCAAGATTATTATCTATGTTGTTGGCAAGTGTGCGCTATAATAAACATTGGAGTTTAATTGATAGCACCATTCCAAATTAATGATAGCATGGACAGATGAGAAAAATACTAATGAATAATCTTCAAAACTGACACTGGCTATCAGTGATGAGCTAAATTAATATGTACTGCCATTTTTAAAATATTTAAATATGTGTTGTTGTGTACAGAGCCCCCTTCCATACCAGGCTGCACGTGTCCTCAGAAGATTACACTATTTATCAAAAGTGTCATGTAATAATAATCGATATTAGCATTTCATTTATGCAACATCTCTTTAATGAAGAATTATACATGCAGCTTTGTTAACGACTATAAATCCCGGTGCACAGACAAAAATAATGGTGTCCATATGCACTCTATATCTTAATTATATTAAAATATAGTGTTAGAACTTTTGAGAATTTGCCTGTTCAGAAAAAAATATGAATAAATTGACCAATAGTGATATGACTTATACCCCACCCCATGTATGAAGAGAGACATATATATATGTGTGTGTGTGTGTGCGTGTGTGGCCCAGGTATCCCTTACCTTATGGGGACCAAATGTTTTTCCTCAGTTTCCCCAAAAAGATATGGCTACATGACTGTGTGTCTGTGTGTCTGTGTGTGTGTGTTCGCCCCCCCAGCAATGCATTGCTGTCTCATCCATGGTCTCCTCCTGATTTGTGCCCTGAGTGTCCTGGACCTCCCTGAAGTGGATAAGCACTCGGAAGATGGATGCGTTTAGTTTATTGATTTAATAATTATTTTCCCATTACTGAAGAAGAGAAGGTCTCTGTACCATCTCTACAGCAGTTGTAAAAATGGATGTCTTTGAAAATCACAGAATCTAGTTTCATGTCTTTTTTCTAAACCCTTCCTGCTGTATCCATCTTTCTCAGACGCCTCAGATCAAGGGCTGTTTCCTCATGGTAGCGCCTTTGGCTGCTTGTGTTTTAATGGGTTTGATGCACCACACGCCCTCATCTCCTAGAACGTGCTACACGGGGAGCAGGACTCAACAAACCTGGGGAGACAGCAGGCCGCTTCCTCTCTCAAGCCAGAAGATGATACAGCAGATATAACTTGGGAAATAAAATCTGTTATTTCCCAGGAAGAACTAAGCTTTCCGTTTGAAATTTATCTTCCGCTAAAAGTCATTTACAGCTAGTAAATGGACCCTTTTCTGTCTCCACATCACCTCCGTCACAGATGAATGGTCCGAGCATTACAGGAATATTGACCCATTTCACCCTCTATCTTAATTTTCTGAGATCTTTCCGACTTTGTTCCCATCCAGTCATCCAACATTTCAATCACCCAATTGTTGAATTAAGCAAAGTCTCTGGCAGCACACTGTATAGTAAGCAGACATGTCAACTTAGGTCCTATAGAAAGGTCCTGATATCAGATTGGAGTGTAAAAGGATGCAGGGGAATCATTGTATGCCCGCTTCCTGATCAAGACACTGCATCTTTTCATCGTGATACCCTTTAATCTGCTTGAATGAAATTCTGGAGCTTCCATTGTGTCGTATTGAATATTGTGCTGGGGATGTATGTTGAAGAACATACAATAGGAGGAAAATAATCCTTGGGATGAAACTGCTGATTTCCTCAAAGACTATACAAATGTAAAATAAATTATTACTGTTAGGAAAAGTCCATTGATATTGTGAGAAACGTTTGATACTGGAAATATGGATTGCTTAACTGATTGTAGAACTTTTTCCACACTATTTGCTGATGCACCCTGTAAAGATTATATTATTTGAAATTTCACAGCACAGTCATATCAGCTCTGTCCATCCAGCCAACTAAAGCCTCAATACTAACAGGAATAACTCTGTTTTTATACCTATAGACCAGCTAATACAGAAAACTGACTAGAGTCTTGAAAAGTACAGCGAATATGGAAGAGTATTCTTTGCAAAAACCTTGAACCTTCTTGGGGCCGTTAACCAGGCTTATTAGCTTCCGTTATCTCTTTTTATTAACCATAAATTGCACCCGTGGTCTGTGAGCTTCAGATGATTTTTAATAATTTAAAAATCTTGGAGCAGAATACTAGTGATTAACAACTGGTCTATGGCTAAAAATATTTCATTTTAGGTTGCTATGACAAATGACAGTGGGGGGAAAAAGGTTGTTTGTGAATTAATATTAGGTATTATTTTGGATTATTAAGTCTGAATAGACGCTAGATTTTTGTCATTTATGAGTGTAGTTACATTTAATGGGCAGAACCACATAGCTATTTAACCATGCTGAGACAATCCAGGACTTCCAAAGCCCTTCTGTTTATCAGCCTGCACAGAATATCCACGACTCAGACCATTTAATGGTGCTGAAACTAGCCCATTAAAAATGACAAAAACCTATTGTCACTGAGGAGGATTTTGTATAGATAGAGGGTTAATTGTTAAAGCTTTTCTCCCCACAATTAAACTGTTAGCATAAAACAAAGTAAGAATTAAATAAAAATTAAATTCTTCCAGAAATCGCACTCATTATCTAATATGGATAGTCTTCATTTATAAGAAGTTTCATAAAAAAAAATGTAAAGACTGGAACGTTTAACTCACCTTCTACGTGTAAAAAATGTTCCTTCAAACCCACAGCACACTCAATTTGAATGATAATTTTCGAATGAATCTTTAGCCTGCTCATTTAAAACGTGAAGTTTCGCATTAAAAGCATTTTAAAAATGAAACACACACAAAGGAAGTAATGATTTGTCAGCTGAATAAATGAGCGAAGGAGCAAAACTTCAAAGGAGAATGGAAGAACAGAAAAGAGAAAAATGTTCAAGTTCCAAGCACCGGGGGAAATAAATATTTCTCCTTAGATCACTTATCTTTTTTTTCCAATAGGGCGACACTGTAATTGAGAAACGTGGCCAAGAGACTGAGGAGATGTGTGTCTGGAGACGGGTTTCAACCTCCAGCACTTTACTAAGCACTAAAGACTGGAGCTTCCTCAGCACCAAGTCCTTTAAACAAGCAGAAGTGCCTCACACCCTAATATCAGACCCAGAAGGGCAGACTCAGGCACGGGCTCAAGTGAAGCATAGCCCAGGGGCCCAAGTTGTAGGGGACCCCGAAATACTTTATTATCTGGTTGTTACAGCAGAAGTTAATGCTGTAAATGCAGTCTCAGCAATAACATAAGCCCCGCCCCCTGCTTTATACTAAATACAGCCAGGAGGATGGGTCTGATTCAGCTGTAGCTTGGGTTGTAAGTGTAGCCTCGGCAATGACATAAGCCCCGCCCTCTGCTTTATACTAAATACAGCCAGGAGGATGGGTCTGATTCAGCTGTAGCTTGCCCTCACTTACACCCACCCCCCCCGCCTGCTTTGCCTAGCAACACCCCTCAATACGTGCTCCGTCACAATAAACTTTGCTCTGTCCGTCACAAATGCTGCCCTGTCATGAATATTTGGGAACTACTGAACCTGAAGAGCTGAATACATTATCACACTGTATAAACAACTTCTATTTATTATGCTGGGAATTCTCAGCGCACTATAAATCCACCATTTATTTTACAAGGGATTTCCCACCCAGTGCAGCATTAAAAATATAAATGCATATTATACACATCACACTGTCTGTCTTGCACAAGAGGTCAAATGTCAGTATTTCCTGCAACAGAAGACTAAACATCCCAGCAGCCAGCCCTCACCCTCTGAGTCGGGGCTCCTGGTTTGTCATGCAACATCATTCCTGTGTTTATAACTTGAAAAGATGTTCCAGTGTTTCAAAGTGACTTAATGTTCATAACATTTTGAGAACACAAACATAGCATGGACACAATTTAGGTCTGGTGTGAACCAAGCCGCATTGATTCCAGTAAAGAAAAAATAAAGCACAATGTTATGATTATTAAGCAGATACAGACGTAAATAATGGAATCAGATGGGATAAAGGAATAAAGCAGTAGATAAAATATCTTTCGGCACTGATAATTTGCACAAGAAAAATAAGAAGAATGTTATCTAATAGTGCTGACCTAGAAACAACAGCATAACTTTGGATTGATCATTGGGGGGGTTGAAGTCCCCACCCATTCACCATGACAATATGATTATTTGGGGGCGGGGCGGGGGGAGGGGGGGGGTGTTGGCCGGGTCTGA
>JAODJU010000002.1:1058023-1069015 GCA_026776725.1 Gnathonemus echidnorhynchus | reverse complement strand
AGGCCAAGGGGACGCCCACATAACACCTGGCTGCGGCAGATGGATGGCCATTTCCGGAGGGTGGGACTGGACCGTGTATCTGCCTGGGGGGGGCGCCAGCCAGGATCCCAAGGAGTTTTGGCATGTGGTGGTTTTGGCAACGCACTGCATCAGGGCACGTTCCCCAACCTGAACTGACCTGACCTTTTTCTTACACAAAATTCTTACATAAAATTATAAAGTTTCTTATAGTGACATGTTCACACGTCTCCTTGCTTAAATTTTAAAATGTATCCTTTTATTTTACATTATCACTAAGAGAATTACATTATAATTCACTCAATAAGGCCTCATTAAGTTGCTCACGTTAAATTTCAGTTATATTTAAGCAGAATGCAGAAGTATATAGTCACTATCTCTGCCTTTAATTAAAATGCCTTCATAGTTTTCAAGTTTAGCATAATTTTTGAAATCCACCCAAATGGTTTGCTGGCAAAAAAATCACAGAAAATCAACAGTAGTAACTGGCTAATGGCAGACAGAGCCACACTCAGGAGGCTAGCCAATTATATGTTTGAGCAAATTTATTTATTCAAGGTAAATCTAGGGATTATTTGGTCTGTTCTGCAACAAGTCATTATGAAAATCTGTTTTCTGTGGAGGAAAGTGTGTTTTTTTCAAGTTATGCATAACATGATAATTAATCAACAAGTCTAATGGCTTTAAATTATGAATTGCAATTGCACCCAAACTTACAAAAAAAGAATTCTTCCAGACAGTAGTAAATAATACAATATAGCACTGTATTATACATAAAGTGAAGGTGTGCTTGAATTATTTAAATTATTTTGTCATCATTTTCCTTACAGAAATATCTTTCTGGACATCATTCACCTACCAAAAAAACCTATCATTTATTTGATTGCGTTCTGTGGGTCCATCATGTTCTGAAAACTTAAATAAAGCATCACAGCCACTTATTACAGAGTAATTGCTGATTTATTACAATGTTACTATTTATATTATTATTAGGTGTGGTGAAATAAAGGTTGTTTCCAGCTGAACATATAGATGGCATTCTTCCAGAACATTCCGTCCCCTGTCCAAATCTTCAGATGTTTTTAGGTGATTGAGATTCAATTACCAGAACACTGAGTGAGTAAGGAACTACTGCAATACCATTTGAGTATAAGACTGGTTTTTATTTTTTATTTTTCCCCCCCCTGATGAAGACATAGTGTAATACAGGCCCATAAAATGGTCTTCCACAAGAATATTTCAAGCCAACGTGTCTTATAATCTTTTAAATATGTTTTACTGATATCACTGTTGTACTTACATACTTATTGTCAGATTATTATGCTGAGCGTGGTGTTCTAACCAAAGTTGGAGCTGTGTTCTGTAAGCTGTAGTTTTTTGATGTGATATGCGAGTCAAATTTTATTACCGACGTATTGTGTAATTGTATTTTTCCTCAATTATAGACATTTACCGTTCCATAATTTTGCAAATAGTTATATTCTCTGCTGTCATTTGAAAACATTATTTTCACTCAAATTATGGAACGTAATACCGTATAATAATTTTACATATTACAAGGTCGGTTGCACGGTCCACTGCCATCAAAGAGGTTAAGCGCATTACGGAAAGATCAGTGTATTGCAAGATCCTCCCTTCCCTGGGAACATTGCCTAGAGTGCTGTTGTCCTGCTCCCTCTGCTCTAATGCCATAGCCGGTTTGGACAGCCGACCCGGGCAGAGACTGTTACCAGCGATGATGATTAATGAGCCTCCGTACAGCATCAGCCTCACTGAAGACGAGGCTGCCACTCCGTCTTTGCTGCTGCCGCTTTGGATCTGGGTTCTGCAGCTTTTGCACACACCCTCAGCAGCAACAACGTCACTCAAGGACCCATCAATAAAAATTCATCCTTAAACCCTCATTTTGTATTGCGTCGCTTCTAATTTATAATGCCGGTGTCTACTGCAAAGTGTTTAGATGATTAAATGATGACATGTATTTAGCAAATTTGATTTTTTTTTTTTTTTAATTATTAGTACTTGTTAGTAACACTACCCAGAAGATATTTCAAAAAGGAAAGGCAGAATTACCAGAAATATTTATGTGAATGTCAGATTTTTTTTTTTCTCAATGGTCAAAGAACAATCCAGTTATTTTGACCAGTCTGTGAACCTCTGTTCCTTTGATGTAAAATGATTTTTTTTGTCTTAATATTAAAAGAAAAAAAAGATAGTAGTTAAAAGCAGTTAAAATAAAACAGCATTAGCAGTGGTTATCATGTTTTGATTGTCATCGCTATCCTCCAATTGAGCAGACAGCAGAGTAAATCATCGGGTGTACCGAAGGCAGGGATCTCCGCAGAGTGAGGAGTCGATGCGATCGGCGAGTAGGCCTACCCTCTCAGCCAGTCAGCTATGCTAACAGGCTCGATGCATGGCAATGAGTGTAAGTCAGATAGAGTAAAGGCGTTCACCTTTCCGCGGTCCGTGCAGAAGCAAGCCATGCCACAGCTCCTGAGTACTACAATACTCCAGGGACTACTGCTAGGTTGGGATTAGCCATGGTCAAGTATGGAAGACACCTCCTTACACTTCAAAGATCTCTTAATAGGATTCATCTGCAAATCGGGTTGCTGAGTAGACATAGCCCCATTCATATCAATGGCATGTATATGTATGGTTTTGTGGGTTAGCACATGATATGACCCACGACCGTATCGCACTTGGATGTATCGCTCTCTTCTCCCCTCCTTATTGTAACACAGGGCTTGTAACATGAGGGGCAATAAAAATTCAGATGAACTGACGTTTGGGGGCACTCTTCCTCTTCAGCCATCTGGACAGCCACCCAACCATCACACCAAAACAGCTCCTTACTGCCGACAGCTGTACTGGTACTATGACCTGCCTGAGTCTTCTCTCATTTTGATCACTCATTACTTATTTTCTAAAACCTGTAGGGCAGGTAGAGAAGACGGGAGGGTCATATTTTTGGTTGTTTTCGTTTCAAGTTGGGACGTTTTTTTTTTCATATTATAGGTTCATAGTGCTGTTTCATTTGTCATTTTGAAAATTAAATCCCTGTTCTTACTTGTGCTGGGAATTGGTGCGGTTTGCCTCGGTCTGAGAGCTGGGAAGTCAGAAAGAGGAAGACGCCCCTCTATGTTATAACCTCCCCTAGATGGGTTATAACACACATCATTAAACACGGACGGCTATTCATAAGTTATGAGGTGTTTTGTGCACCTTATTCGTTATTTCTTTTCCTTGAATCAGGACAATGACCAGAACCACATGACAAAGAGGCTCATATTCCCTATTAGTCTCAACAAAGGTATAGGTCATATAACTACTGGATGAGTGAAATAACCTACTTTCCCACTAACCTGAATAAAGCCCCCCCCCCCCCACAGCGAAAATATTATGGGCAGAACAATATAGACCCTTCATATTCATCCAGACACGTAACAAACAGTATAATACAGACCACAGGAGGTAAGTAGCTCAAAGTCTGACTGAGCCATTGATCACAAACCGGATCTGCATGTTCTAATAGGTACAGATAATCACTCTAACTGCCACTTCACCTCTGTATGGCTTAGTGACCCCTAATTAATCTGTCTTATAATGAGTAGAAAATGAGCAACCTCTACTCTAGGATTGAGATTGGAACACCCCCATCGAGACACATGAAGTGTACAGATGTTTGGAAGATGGTAAGTTCTGAACTGTAGGGTATTATCCTAGACCCCATTAAAAGGCAAGATAATTGGGGTAAATAGCAGGCTGTTCCCAAATCCTGTTGAAGTCTACAATTAACATACCCATGCCTTGATTTTTTTCCCCCTCACTTGCAGTATTTCTGCACTGAAAGCAATGTGGAAGACGATCGTCTGTGGCACACTTTATCATTTTGTATTATGGGCATTTTAATTGCCTTGTTGATGCGCCCTGTAGCGATCAGGTTTAAATCACGCTGACACCTCGCAGTGGGGTAACACTGTATGATTCTCATAACCTCTGTCGAGTTCATTAAACATCTCCCATGGCCTAGAAACCTCAATGCAACACATAGATCCAGTGTACATCATCGCTTTATTTTCATTTTACAACAATGCACACTTTTTTAGTTTGTTTCAAAATTTCCAATATAAATACAACAATATATAAATTTTAATGTTTTCTGTAAGTAAAGAACAATAAATAGAATGATCGTCTAGCTAATAGCTGACATTATAGCTGTTTTCTCGGTTAAGCTTTCACTTCCTTATATCGATCACTAAGCCAAACACTTCTTATAAATCAAAGGATTGTGGAAAAAAAACACACACCACCTAAGAATATACCTCAAGGACACATAAAACATTGTCTGAAATTAACAGCAAGTAGAATGAGAAAGAAGACTCGGTCCCTCACTGTCGATAGTACTACAGCTGAAATAATGTGTTCTCACAATTCAGTAATCATTGCTAATTAACATATACTCTCTTTCTTCCATGATGGTGAACACTGTAGCCTTGTTTGCGGGATGAGCAGTAGAGAGCATTTACAATCCATACCCAGATGCACTCAATGATACTACACAAAAGCAAATGCCAAGCTTGGATTAGGGAGGGAGTTTTTTCCCCCCAAAATACATAGCTAATTAGAACATTTGCTGCAATGCAAATGAAATCTAAGCCTTTACAGCCAACTTTAGTGAGATTCCTATCCCTGCATAGTACAGATTTTCTTTTTTGTACATTTATTTTACAATGCACATTTTAATGTGATAAAGAATGCAACTGTTAAAAAATAATAACCAATTTAATCAAATGTGTACTATTCAGTACACTCTGGGGCATCATAGCTGAAGAAGCTTTGTTTCCTCTGGTGAATTAGTGCTGACTGTGATCCTTATAAAACTATTGTCTTGTTCCAATCATCCATAACATTAAAACCAGTGAAGTGAAGTGAATAACGTTGATTATCATGTTAAAATGGCACCTGTCAAGTACCAATTATATATTAGGCAAAGGAGCAGGCAGTTCTTGAAGTTTATGTGCTGGAAGCAAGAAAAATGGCATCGTATAAGGATCTGAGTGACAGCGATAACGACCAAATTGTGATGGCTAGACGAATGGGTCAGAGATCTGGTAGGTCTTGTGGGGTGTTTGCGATATGCAGTGGTCAGTACCTACCAAAAGTGGTCCAAGGAAGGCCGACCAATGAACCAGTGAGTGGACATGGACACATTGATGTGCGAGACGAATGAAGGCCAACCCATCTGGTCCAACCCCCCAGGAGAGCGAGTATAGCACTAATTGCAGAAAAAGTTAATGCTGGCTATAGTATTAGGACACCAGTAGTAGAAGATTCAACAACTTTTAATCCACTAACTCCAAAGATTAATTCGATAACTCTAAACGTTCACTTATATTTAGTCCAGACTACCTTAAAAACAAAAAGTTATTGACCAATCACATCTCGTGGTTACACATAGTCAGCTAACAGCATGCCAGAGAGACTGTTTCAGACACACTCACAAAAGACTGTGTGTGATTTTAGGATTTACTGTACAAACGCTTTTGACCATTAAACCTTATTTACTTTACCTGTGAAAACCGTTAGCGGAACAAAATTTAGCGGAAGTGCCGCAAAGAAGAAGTTCTACTATGGAAAGCGCCTACAAAGGGCATGTGAACATCAGAACTGGACCATAGAGCAATAGAAGAAAGTTGCCGGGTCCGATGAGTCTGATAGTCTGTTATATCATGAGGACAGTGAGGTACATGTGTGACGTTTACCTGAGGAAGGGACGGCACTAAGATGTACTATGGGAAGAAGTAAAGCCAACAGAGGCAGTGTGATGCTCTGCTCAATGTTCTCCTGAGAAACCTTGGGTCCTGGCATTCATGTGGATCTTACATTAACATATAACACCTACATAGATGTTGTTGCAGACCAAGTACACCCTTTCATGGCAGCAGTATTCCCCAATGGAAGTGGCTTCCTTCAGCAGGATAATGCACACTGCTACAATGCAAAAATAGCTCAGGAATAGTTTGAGGAACATGAAAAAGAGCTCATGGTGTTGACTTGGCCTCCAAATTCCCCAGATCTCAATCTGATCAAGTATCTGTGGGATGTGCTGGACAAACAAACCTGATCTATAGGGGCCATTTTCACAAGTTACGGGACCTACAGGATCTGCTGCTAACGTCTTGGTGCCAGATACCACAGGACACCTTCAGGGGTCTTGTGGAGTCGATGGGTCAGTGGAGGTTTGTTGGTACAAGGGGGACCTACACAATATTAGGATTTAATGTTATGGCTGATTGGTGTATGTCTGTAGCACACATTATATTACATTTAATGACTATATTAAGTATTAGCGTATTGGTATTAGCGTATTGGTGTTCTGGTACCATATACACTAGGAGATTCCTTTGTGTTAATTATGCTCCATGGCTAGGACAGAACAATAATGACTAAGAACTATGGTACTTTCTCTGTCAGAACATAGGTAGACCAAAGATTCCAGTATCATTTAACCAAAACGTGATCTAATCATTTAAGTCCTATTAATGCATAAAAATACTAAACAGTACTTTCAGTAGCCTTTGAATACAACATTTACACATGATTCCTTTTCCTTCTGAAAAAAAAGAATATAAATTTATAGAAAAATCTTCTTTGTTAAACAGGCATTTTTAAATTAAAACCTACTGAACTTAACTCCTGACAACTCTTAAAATCCTGCAAACTACATGCCCTTCCACTATGTTGAGGTTAGGGTTCATATCAGATATGACAAATCACCGGAAGGCACGATTCTTATCTTCTAGGTTTCTAATCATAAAGAGTAAAATTAGGAAAAGGTTCATGAACCCGTTGGAATATACAGTTGATACAACCTTCTATTGCTCCAGGGTAATTTCATGGCTGATTCTCTGACAACTGCTAATATATTCTACATATCATCAACAACAATATGTGCAAGCAAAAAAAAAAAAAACGTTTATTACCACTGGACATGAATTAATCACTATTAACTTTAACATACACTTTATCAGTAGTCTTGGGAAACATCAATACACAAATAAAATTTCAACATAACATATATTAAGTGTTTCAATATTTTCCAAAATGAAAACACATACATTTTTACTGCACAGTATTTTGACAACATTAATAGCATCCACATGCCTTATATGTTACTATAATAAGTAAAATATGTGCCAGTGAACTCTGGAATATATACATGTCGCAGTCCCTAAAATATTTTATTGTTGGATGTCATACAGTATGAATGTGCCTTACAATCAAGCTAAAAATATTAACAGGGAGGACAATGATTACTATGTTTTCCCACCCGAAACGGTGACTTTTCAGTCATAAAGAGTCAGAAGACCTATGGTATCATCTATATGTTATAAAATCTTAAGGAAGCATAAATGATTCCTTACATCAACCAATTTTCAGAAACAACAGCGTGTGCCTATTTTGAGGGTAAGATGTAGGGAAAAGCAGCAATGCAAATTAACACACACCTTTCACTTACACTTAATATTTACTAAAAATGGGTGAAGAATTATACGTATAGATTTTTCAACTCATTTTTTCAGCTAAATATATAAGCTTTTCAATACAATGGTTGAGCCATTAACTGGTAGCACTGCCATTTGACTTTATCTGACATGGCACAGGGGGAAAAGAAGGGGACAATCCACAAGGCAGCTCCAAGACAACGAAGGATTAATGTAACCAAAACAAAAAAACACTAGGGGGAAAAAACACAAAAGTAAAGGACCATGAGGGGTCAGAACTAAACAGGAGTAAAACATAACTAAACTGAACCATAAGTGACCTACAAAGTGGAACAGGGACCATTCTAACACAATGTCCCACTAGGGAAACGAACTAAGGCTGGAACTTTAATACACACAGAAAACCAGGGAAAACAAGGGACAGGTGTGACTCATAATCAATTAACCAATCAAGGTAGGTGCAGGAACAATGAGAAACAGGTGGAACTGATAACTAATTGGCACAGAAAGTAGTGAGGTTCACGAAAACCAAAAAAAAAAAATAGGAAACATTAACTGGGAATATGAAGCAAAGCTAATCAATTACAGAATCAAAAGGTACAAAAAACTAGAAGAGAACAGAAGGAGGGTGAACCAAGTGTAAGAATTAAAGACACAAAAAAACAGAGGAACAGAAAATTAACAAAAACTGTACAAATAACAGGTGAGGCTGGTTACTGGTCACAGCCTCAAACCCGTGACTTGAAGGAATCAGTATCAGATTAATTATAATCAGTATCAGTTAGTGGATTAATCAGTATCAGGAATCACTCAGCTCAGCTAAGTGGCAGTCCTCTGTAACAACATACAACGTATACGACTTTAAAATAATTACCGAGTAACGACACATATTGAAAATAATGTTCCCAGCTGTAATGCATTTCGCTAATTATCAGCTATAAGAAGTGTGCATGATACCTCATGAATTTGCAGCCTATACCATCACTGATATAATGTCCACTTACTGCCAAAAAAAAGCAACCTCAATTTTGCACAAAAAAAAGACGATTCATCATTTTTGACAATTTTGGTCTTAATTGCTGAGACACTGCAGGCCCGTCTGAGTTCGGCCTCCTTCTTTAGTGTGCGAGTAACATTAATGTGCTGTTACAGCCAGCGGTGCCTCTTGATTGTATAATGATGTGTATACCTTATTTAATATCTTGATTAATACTGTTTCGCTCTCAGGAGAATTACTTGGTGAAATGTTAAATGTTAATGAAAAGAGAGCGTTCATGTGAACCATGCCACGGCCCCTGAAACGTGAACTGGGAATCTGATGGTTTTTTTTAGAGAAACGCATTGCAGGTATTGACTCACTCTTGATTATGTTAGTCGGCTTGTTCAGGCAGCTCGTACCCCGCAATTAGCCTAATACTGGAACGGACTGGCAGCTTCTCTTTCTGCTTCTTTGCACTTCGTGGTCCTACTACGATGTGGCTCGGAATGCAGTGCTGTTACCCTGCACTGCCAGTGTTGGAGGTTCGCATCCCTGTCTATCTGGACTTTGGAACATGAGGAAGTTCTCCTTGTATCACGTCGATACCTGCAGATAGGTAAAGTGGGGTCTCTAAATTGTGATTGTGCATGCTTGCCCTGTATGGGCACATATGGGCTAGCATTCCATTCGGGGTGTGTCCTTCGCTGCCTCGGATAGGCTCCATGACCCTGGACAGGATAATCTGTTAGAAGATTAATGGATGGAATATTGGCACTAAGAGCATTATGGGATTTTATGGCTATTTTTTCCAGGGAATTAAAAAAATATATTAAAAAGTCAATATTGGGAAAACTTAAAATTATTCCTTGATCCCGTCAAAGACGACAACTGATCAATATGCTTTGAAAATAGCATCATTTGATATTATACTCAAATCTAATGAGGCAGTGTGTGAAGTGGACTGGTACTCACTGGTATGCAGTGCCTGCACTGCTCTGTTTTTCCCTGCAGAGCTCTGGCGTCTCTCATAATCAGCCAACACTGAATAACAAGGGGTACAATGCCACCTGCTTTTTTCTCACTTCAAGCGCTGAAATGAGGACAAAGGTCACGCACAGAATAATCACTGCATACAAAAGGAAAAACACTGTAATTAAAATTTGGGGCTTGTTCTTATCTAGTGTAGAATTCCTACAGATCTTGAAAAACAGCTTCTGTGCATGCATAAATATCATTCATTTAGTTTAAAATGTTACACCCTTCTTAAGTCCTAGAGGTTGGGGCAATTTTTGTTTTTTTTGCAGCAGATCTTCTTCAAAGTGGTTGTAATTTCGGACAGGTTGCTTATCGTCAGTCCTAATTACCGCACTACTCTAAGAACCAGTGCCACACGTTGTCTTTAACAATGTCTTGCTCTGAAATGTAACAGAGATGCACCGTATTGGACGATATGTGTCCTGACCTCACTGCTTATTATTGTGCGAAACTGTGAGCTGAGCCCTCAGTGAGACGAGGACTTCAGTGCTGCCATTAACAATTATGCTCATGTATCACACCGCCTGCAACAATCTCATGGCCCCAAAAGTCCCATTAATGATTAAATGTGTTCCATCTACGTGACATCTCCAGAAGAAAATGTAGCAAATAATTAGTTTGAGAATGTTAAATAGGATACTAAACTAGGTCCTTATATAACATGTTTTTTATATGTTACCCAGTGCTTCCTGGAATAGGCTTCAGGCTCAGCATATCCAGGGGCACTGTTAGAGTTATACTGTAGTGTTATGGCTTAACAAATTTCCAGAGAGACAAAACAGTTTGCCTTTCTAAGACAAAGCAGTCCATTTATTAAAATCACGCAAATCCATAGTCCAGCAGTTTGACCCCTTGTTCTTTTGCTAGGGGCAGCTGTCATTTCCATTTACAGTTAAAAAAGAAAAATCATTAGCAAAATGTTTAATACTATAAAAAAACAGAGCTTCCACATTTCCTAAAACTACAGTCCTATAAACCTACATAAATTTCATCTGAAATTTACAAACATTTCTGCACCCAGAGGCAAATATCAGTTCCTATTAAGAAACAATCCTTAGACATAAGTAACCCACAACATAACAGCAGGCAAACCACATGTCATAACATCACTATGACATATTAATGTTAAAGTCTTTCTAGTACAGTATAATGTCCTTCATGGAATACATATGGGTTTCACCTAAAACAACACACATGTCCACACTATCTAGTCTCTATAGATGATCATTTCTGTGCTCAGTGGCGATACCCACGTCCAGTGTTGGGTGTAACGCGTTACTGTAATTAAATTACTTTTTCACTGAAAATGTAAAGTAACTGATTACTGTTCATTTTAGGTATTTTAATTACAGTTACTTATAATGTACTTGCATTACATTGTAAAATAATTAAACTCGCTGAATATCATTATTTAATTTTATTAATTTATCTTCTAAAGGTAAAAGTAAA
>JAODJU010000002.1:1016161-1057923 GCA_026776725.1 Gnathonemus echidnorhynchus | reverse complement strand
TAAATTACTTATTGAGTAATTAAGTTACTTTTCAGACACAGTAACTAGATAAGTATTTTAAATACAACATTGATTAATTAGTAATTAGTTACTTTTTTAAAGTAACTTACCCAACACTGCCCACGTCATCAAGCAGTTTACACGTTTTGGAATTCCTAAATGTCCCCTTATTGCATTACCTACTGACATTTCACATTACAAACTTCCACACTTTTGAAACCCATCATACTATTACCAATCACCATTGGTTAAAAAAATGCGTGTGTGTGGATTATGTTTATGTTACATTGTAGGGACCATTTTCCAGGTCCCCACAAAGATATGTGAATGCAGTCAAAAAAAATATATATTTTTTTTAGTTTGGTTTTAGTTTTGTTGGATTAATTAGGTTAGACCTAGGTGGGGGTTAAGGTCGTCATGTTGGGATTAGAGTTTCCCCCATAGAAATGAATGGAGAGTCCCCACAAAGATATACTTTACACGAAATACAAGAAAAAAATGGTAACACTTGAAGCAAATAATAATTAATAATGCTTTGTATTGCATCATGAAAGTATCTATAGCACATTGTACATGGGAGCTCTATAAAGCTGCATGACTTGAAAAATACAACTTGAACAAACTCACAGCATCCTTTAGCAGTGGTATTAATTCCTATACTTGGTTACTTTCCCGTTTTATAATACCTTCATATACCACATTGTGCTACCCTCCATTTTGTTTTTTTCCTTTTTCTTCTCCCTGTCATGTCTCATATTGCCTTGATTTTGATGATGTGTACATTTTTAAAATATATAGACATAAAAAGTATGAAGAAAAAATCCCAGCGATACTGTATCCTACTATTGATCACGACCTAAATTCAGCAAAGCTGCTGAACAGACAGGCCTTGTTCTCCAGCATCAAATGTTGGTTCTAGCTTCACGGTTACAGTTTGAAATACCGAATAAACACCGGCACCAAAATACTTTGTGCCACACGGAGTCTATTATTTGAGTCTTTAAACAGAACCAGGTGATACACGTCTCTCCTTTTAAATCACTGGACATACAGGAGAGGAGAGTCAGTGTTAATGTGATGCTTGGAAGGAAGGAAGGATGGATGTGAACATCGGTCACCTTGACTGCGACGCAGAGCCCACTGCCACAGCAGAACAGCAAGCCTTCCCTTTCCACGCGCCAGCATTAATCAGAAGCCACACTCTGGGTAAACGGACACTATTGAAATCCCCTGTTTACCCTGGATATTGCAGATAAATGGCTGCTGCTAAATTATGAATGCTCTTCTGGCATGTTACTGTGCCCCGTCCCATTATAAAAAAAACAATTCAGGACAAACAAGGAATCTCTTCCCGCTCTAACAGGATTCACATTGTCCGGATTTTTAGTACTTGAAACAGTCCAGTCTGGGTATATAATTCCAACACATTAGTTGATGACATGAAATAAAAGAGAATTGAATAAATAGAGTATTTTATTTGCTTTACTTGTACATAAAAAAAAACATGCGCTGTCATAAAGGTTATAGTAGCGTTTGCTTTTCAGAGCACTGATAATTATATTAAACGTTTCACTGCTTACTTTACTGCACCAAACGATGCAGAATATTGTTTTCTGTAAAAGATTTGCCTCCGTAGTCCATTGTGTTTTGTCGTCGCTTGATAGTTAAACGAGCACAAAAACGTAATGTCTTATCTACCGTGAATCCCTCTAATGCGCTAATCAGATTTCCGTGTTTCTTATAAAGAGGCACGGTTTTACTGCCGCAGGTTCTGGCCTTCCTGAAGGTTGTTTAAGCCAGAGAAGATCTTTGGAAGAGCAGCACAATAGTCCCACAACAAGTCTTTGACTCCAAGCCACGTTACACCATACTGTTCGGACTGCATGCGGGGACACAGCGGCCGATTAACTGACAATCTGTTGTTTCTTTCTTTCCTGTTGACAGTGTTCACTTTTCTGATTTAATGCAGCTACTGATGAGGAAAATTGCTTTATATGGGCATATGTTTCTGATCCAATAGTAACCTATAGCAACTCCATGGCAGAATCGGGACGGCAGCATTGACCGGCGGACGGCTTTGCGTTTCTCGAAATACCTTTATAACTGCAGCACTAATTGGGCCGAGCGTGCTGACTCACCAGGACTTGCCAGCTCACGGCAGGTTCCATGTTCTCGTACCCATTCTGCCGGCATGAACAAAGAACAAGAGAACACCATCTGTTTCACAGCATTATGAAAAGAAAATGGTTAAACAGATATTATTCAAACAGAGGACACTCAGGACTGTCTGAAGACAATGGACTTAATTATATGAGTAAATCTCATAAGTGCAATCAGGCAAGATATACATTTTGGCCCCAATCCAAATCTGCACAGATATTTATGTAACATTCATCACATTAAATTACAGATTGCAGTCAAGAACAAGTACTCAAAGGCAATACTACCATAAAGAAACAAAGTGGCTATTCTACACTGAAATATTTTGTGATACATCTTTAATTGTCTTTTTGAAGTATGTTGTACTACCAGGCCAGGAATACTCCAGAACATGTAAAAACAGTTAGGCCTGTAATGCTCGGACGCAGGGATTCATGTTAAAACAGGATTCGGTTTTGTCACATTTATTTTTGGTTATCTTAAAAATAGTAATCCACTAGAAATATAGCAAAAACATTAATATTCATGTTAATAAATTCATGACACAGATTTTATACCTAAAAGGCTAGTCAGTGGAATAAAAATAACACGAAATGTGCCCCTGAAAGTGGTTATATGCTGTGCACAATTCAGACAGCTTTTTTGAGAGGTACCAGAAACTTTATCAGCAGGAATTGTACAATTTGTGTAATTTGCCTAATTCTGTCTTTGTAATATATAAGTGGATGAAATGACATGTGAAATGTCAATATAATAGAAAACTTTAAAAATGTACTATTATATTGTAATTAATATTTAAATTAAATCTGACTGAAAGTGTATTACAGATCACAGCAAATGTGTAGTGGTTTTTAGAGTATTGAACTTAACTTTTGTGTCTCTAATCAAGGCAAAAATTACCTCAAAGGGGTTTTAAAGGTGCATATTTAAAGAAACACTTCTAACAATGTGAAGTATGGCCAGGAATATCGCAATTATCGTACTTTTATGTTCACATAATTTGTATATGCTTACTGTATACGTGTACTTGTTTTATGATAGCTAGATATGTTACCTATGCAACTCCACATGTTACTGTTTGCTTCCCCAAGTAGAGTGATCCACACCAAGCTACCTATGACGTCTTGTATGGAACCTTAGTTTGAAGATCAGAAGGTCCTCACATTTTGGCAAATTACCTGGGAGTAAGACCAGAGTCCCAGGTAATGTAGATATTTATACAGTTTAAATGGTGAAACTCATACAAAGCAATCGAAATGTGAGGTTTTAACACTGAGGGATCCCTTGCTGTATGATAGGGGGATGGATCTCAGTGGGTCTTCTGCCACTCGAGGATTGCCACAGTGAAGCAAGCTGTTCACTACAGCAGATAATTGCGTGCCCCACTGGTCAGGTGTAGCCAAGATTAGAGTTCAGAGGGAACTTTGAGTTACTTGAATCTCATTTGTTATGTTCTGACACTACACAAGATAGCCAACCTCCTCTGGGCTGGTGGTGTGGTTGGCAACTGCCAAAATGCAGGCCAGAGGAAGATTAAACCCATCGCAGGACTGTTTGGGAAACATACCGTGTCCAAAAAACATCAAAATGGAAAAACTAAATAAAATGTAACATGATTGGTGAAAAACCTATATCTATCTATCTATCTATCTATCTATCTATCTATCTATCTATCTATCTATCTATATCTTCAGACTCTTGACTTTGTGAAACTATAAGTACCATGCCATATCTAGAAAAGGTGGAGACTTTCCAGAGAAGTGAACAAATTGGCAGAAAGGCTTTTGGTGATTCATTTATCTGTAACAGATTGCTTGCTTTAAGTTACTTCCAGAATAATATATATATATATATATCTCCCCCTGGTACAAAAACTACATAGACACAGGCCAAATGATCTCTTCAAATAAGAAAGTGCCTCTGAAATTCTTCAGATACACATTCTCCTTTCCTCTCCTGCTTCCACTCATCCACTTATGTTGAATTAACATTCCTAGTTCATCTCATCACCAGAGTGTGGAGTCTCACTCTCACTTATAAAAGAAAGCTGATGGTATTTTTGTTTAGCTGCTTTGCCAGATGCTTATCAATTTCACAGTTATTCACTTATACAGAAAAATGTATTTATTGAAGCACAGCTAGCTTCCAATTGGGATTCCCTATCTACTTAGCGATTAGAAGATGGATGGACAAATTTCTGAATATTATATATATATACAGTATGTATAACAAACAGGTGGCACTATTTTGAAAGTTTGGAATCAAAGTTTTCCATTCAGTAAAAATGGCTAACAAACTCTTTCTTAAGCATTTAAGTGGTAAACTGAAAAAATCATACAGCCTTTGTTACCAGTTTGTGGTAGCTTATGCCATAGCAGCCATTTGTGTGATCGTGATGGTTTATCTGATGTAAATGTGGACCCTGAAGTTAAGAAAATGCATTAAAGGTTTAATTAGATCACAGAAGGAATGCAAAGTACCATAGGAGAAAAAAATTTTGTTTGATTGTACAAAGTGCAGTTATGAGAAAGGTAAACAAGCACTATAAAGGGCAAATAAAAAAGGAAACTTCCTTATTGTCATGTCCTGCCCTGCCTGACCCTCCTGTTGCATCCATTATAGTGTCATAATTTTATACCATCAGATATGTGGTCCATCATTGACAAAGACTTTGTTATGCAGTGCATGCCTGTATATCTATAATTGGCTCATTGATCAACAAATGCTAAACGCTATTTTCCATTTTCTCCTTTTTTTTCGTAAAAGCGAAAATAGTCTTCGGATTTCTTCCGGTTAGCAAAAACGAGTGCCAATGTAGGTCTTTCGTAAAAGTGACGTGGCGTAAAGTGAACGTTCTTAAAGAGTAAAGATACCTGTATATCTTGATGAGTCTGACAATTCTCTACTGTACTCTCTCATTAACAAGGTGTTTTCATACGACAGTGCCAGTGATTAAATATTTATCTGTTTAGTGCACCATTCTGTGTAAACTTTATAGACATCGTAGTGTGAAAATCAGTGGAAGGTGATTAGATTAGCAGACAGATTACAGCATAATTTGGCACCGGAAATAATCAATGAGAAATGCCAGGTATCCTATATAATGTAAGTGTCAATCAAGCTTGAATATTCAGAAAATGCACCGATTCAGTGTGTAATTCATGGGCATCAAGGTATGATTTCAAAGTGAGGAATTAGTGAGTCATGGTGTGACATTAGAAATGGCATTCATATGATGCATTTGCATCTGTTAACTATGCATACAGCTACTATTATCAAAAGCTTGAAAGAAATGGATCAATGAATAACATCGACTTGCACCTTTACCAATATTCCTTTGGCCTAGAACCTGGTATATTATAGTTATTATATAGTTATATTGTCCACGCAGTAATGTTTTCCTTATTAATTTGACATAATGACACATTAATGCATATGCATATTTTCCTTTCACTGTCCTGTGTTCGGCAATGAAGGACCCCAGTTGGGTTTATAAAACCCTCTCGGTCTGATGTCTCAATCTGATAAGTCAACAGGTTGAAATAAAACCAATAGCAAAGTCCTTACTTGATTTATGTTTTCCCAAGAAAAAAATGACAAGCCGAGGAATGCGCAAGCTTGAAGGATAGAAAAGCAATAATATCAAAAATGACATTCAGGAGAAGCTGAGGGACAAATTAGATGTGAGTTCTAAGTCCATCGTGATGGAGCCCTTTCCTCAGGTGGCACTAAATTAAGCATGTGAATGGATTGTCACATTCAGTCAGGAGGTTTTTGAAGGACAGGTTGATTTAGTGGCTTATTAATGAGTAAGTGAGGTCTTATCTGGATATCTTACATCAAGCCGTCCTAAACCCAGAGGAACCACTGGTAGAAGAAGCTGTATTACCAGCCACAAGGTAGCAGGATTACACCCCCGTAATCCCCCAGTAAGGACAACCCGGACCAAAATAAGAGAGTACTACAAATGAATCCCATTCAGCAAAGAGAAAACAGAAAGGGAACCGTGGGACACTTCTTCTCAAATCAATTTCAAAGAACCCCTGTGGAATTAAGTTTCAAATTCGGTGTATTATAGAACCAATAAACTTCAAATTTCTTTCACTTTTGAAAAACTTTCCTGTAAAGCAGAACAGGGAACTGCAAGTTGGAATACAAATGTTTTCTTTCTGTTTTTTTTTTTTTTTTTGCATTTGTAGGGTCTCCGTGTTCAGTATTGTTTTGAAGGTTCCCCTGCCTAATCAATATCACCCAAAAGGCAAGTATCCTACGCTTTTTTTAAAAATCTCTAATCAGCTAAAAATAACTATACATTTCCCTTTCTTGCTGAGGCAGGTCTGTCTCAGTGTAACTGCTAGGAGTATAGGGACTGCGTCCTGCATTATGAAGTTTCCTACCATGACACAGAACCATCTGCGTCCTTATTTATGAGTAAGCTGCTTTCTATCCTAGTACCACATGCACGTAAGGAATTTGTCCAACGTGTTACACACGTGTCTTTCTTGAGACAGATTTTTCTTCTAACTGTTCCCATATTTTTTTATTTTCCAGTTGGGGACTTTTCCTATATATCTATTATTTTACTTATTTCACATATGCCTTTTCTGAAAAAAATATAGTTTCACCTTTCACTCAATTGCTTAGAAGTATAGGAGGGGAACTTTACACACGATGTCGGGGACATGGGGACACGATGGCAAGAAAAACCCATGGTTCTTTTAATCATACAAAGATGTTGTTGAGGCTCTATCCAATGTACCGTTAATCTCAAGCATCATTTGCGTTCGGGGTCATTCCATCTGGAGGTTCAAGTAAGAACTTCTGAGGCTCTGTTTTCATTAGGTACGCTTGGAGTTGGAGGTCAGGACTTGCCTGGTGAAATCATCAACAGGGCAATGCGTGAGTCTGCATCTACTTTTGTGCTTATGGATTGACACAATGCTGGCAAGATGCAGAACGGCTGCAAGCGGCCAGTTTCTGTAAAGCTTGAGAAGAAAAAAGAAAGAAAAAAATCTCCCTGTCAGGACCTAACATGCACACCAGGCTGAACCTTAAAGGACTTTATTCAGTTTTTAATGATGATTAATGCACTTTCATTACAGGTATTTTACTCTACTGTACAGTCTCAAATGAAAGCAATCAATTTAGTGGTCAGACTGTCAACTCTACACTTAAGGTACAATGTACATACTACTTGCATGTGTATGTCTTTGTCTGTGTGTGTGTGTGCGCACGCATGTGTGCATGCATATATAATGCATTTTAACATGCATTAAACACAAAGTATAGCAACGCCAAACCTGGCACATGAAAATCTCTGTAATACTGAATTTAACTTTATACTCGTCTCAGTCACTTTTCATTGCTGTCTGTGTGATTTAAAGTTCTCTCCTGGAAGTGTGTTTTATTCCAGTTGGTTTGCACAGTTGCTACTCTCTTCTCGTGGGATTACTTCATGCCAGCTTTCATCTGAAATGAAATATTAATGCCACTTTTAGGACCATAATGAAAAAAGTACGAAGACACTTATGATCTTTAATTTAATTTAGTAAAACCAAAATAAATTACAATCTGTTTTTGAATAAATTGGTATAACCTGACCTTGTGGTGACTAAGTGGGTAATAGTAACCTCAATGTTCCGGAGGTTTGGTGTTTGAATCTTGGCCTGTGTATGTGGAGTTTGCAGATCCTGCCATCTTTGTGCAGGTGCCCCCTAGATGCCAGGTCCAGAAGCATGTCAATGTGTCCCCTGAATAAAATTGGATGTCCCCTGCTTTGTCTCCTGCTTTAATGGGATTGGCTCCAGGTTTGCTATTACCTTCTGTTGAAGAAGTGTTTATGATTTTTTATGGCATATTCTTTTTTTAACACATTCTTTCTTTCTGTTTCAAAAAGTTACATCTTGCCAAAACACAGTGACAACTGTCAAGCCAATCCTCAAAGTAAACAGTGTTTCCATAAAATTTGGAAAAATCTATTCTTCTTTTTGTTTTTGCTCAGGCAAGTCCTTCATTGCATATAATGCCACGGTTAAGCAGCACATTTTCATATTCACTCCATCTCCCTCCTGATTAAAGTTGCAAAGCAATTTCCTGACACCAGGAACTAAATTAATAAAGAATATCTTGTACTTCCTGGCATAACTATTTGGCTATTCGTGACAGATAAAATAAAATGGTACAGCTGCCCATAATAGCATTTTCTTTAAGTCCATAGAGCAATGCAAGAGGCCTGTAAATCACAGCATAAAACACTATAAACATTCTACATAGAATAACGTGTCAATGGAAGAATGAATGACAATACCATTCCATATTTAAGTAGAGTCTGTATATTATTATCATTATTATTATTATTATTATTATTATTATTATTATTTGGATGGGATACCTTTCTATCTCAGAGCACTCTGTCCCCCATAGACACATGTGATCACATCCTATGGAATTTAAAGACAATAATTCTTACTACTTACCTTTGTATTTGATCCCAAGCAAAACAGAGTGGAAGGCTTGGCTTCATCCTAGACTGGATGCCATTAGCCAAATATAGCTGATGTCCAACAAAAGGTAATTTTACCAAATAGCAATCAGGCAATCTTCTCCTTCCCCCAATAAAGACAGAAGATATTTGGGAGATTACATAGTTCTACACCTTCCTGACCGACTACGCCCTCCGCCCCTAAGTGTTTAATGTCTCCTCTGTGGGATTAGAAGAAGGCAGGATATTGATTTGCAGAACTTTTGAATGAACCGTGAAATCCAAGTTACAAACAGACCTCCTTTAATAGTCCCAGAGGCACACGTTCATCAGACTGCTATATCATTTATATGATACAGAATACGCAGTTGACACACAAACTGCAGCTGTCTCAAAGCTGAGGGAGACACGTTTAAAGGTTTTATTTATTTACTGGAGTTATCCTGAAGCACAGGATGTGTATAATTTTTGCACAGTTTGTTACATTCACATCGAATGGTACACGGCATTTACCTTTGCTTATGTTTAATTATTTGTTTCCACAGAGTAAAGGACTGGTTAAGTAAACAACATGCAGTAAGTTTGCATGTTGACTATGGACAAATGAAATCGTGTTTATCTGGGTTTCCTCTTACAGTCCAATATACATTTAGATGAAAATGCATTTCTAAGTTGTCTATAGCATTTCCAGTCCTGTCCTTCCTGGGAAAGAATCCAGGTTCACATAGCCGTAAGTAGTTCTTGAAGTTGGAAGGTCAATATAGCATCCTACACGTGTGAGGATCTTTCATTTCCGGCTTAGTTGCAATGTTTAATTTACTGTACATAAGCGCTAACTCGATATAGCAGATGTTTAGGTCAGGCCCTAGCCTTACCCAAATATCCTGCAATTACTGCAAACCACCTGACGGTCAGACATATGTCCGATATACTGAATGGATCGCACATTGTTTAAGTTTAAGAGGTGCCAAAGCTGCATGCAGACCATCTTTGGAGGATCAGCGCTTCCGCTCGATTGTCAGAAGCGATAAACATTTATAAATTCGTTCAATTCACTCGTTTACATAAAACTTGGATGTCTGTGGCCCTGCCTGACTGCAAAAGCCTATGATTACACAGCCCAACATACAGATAGAAAAACTGATATTTAAATCACGAGTGTCATCTTAAAGAGGCTATGACTATTTGTATATTTTCAACGACACAGGGATTCATGAGAGAGAGAGATAAAGGGACGTCCTCAAAGGTGACCTGGGATAAGTCTGTGGTACAAATCAGCATGTTAAGCAAAGATGAAGAGGCACTGCTTTTGACAACTAGTCTATTTAGTCCGCGGTATCGATTGTGATGGCTGTCATCACCCAAACATTATAATCTAAATGAATTCTTACCCCACTTTCAATTGATCTGTGATACATAAAACCCTCAGTGGCTGAGCCACAAATAACCTCATTAGACTTGCTCGCTGGCTATCAGCTTTGATCTGAGGACAGTAGAGTTCATTGCCAAAGTATTACGGACTCTTCCAGACTTTCGAACTGGAAGCTTAAAAAAAAAAATTATAGATAAACTAAAACCGGCTGCATCGAAGGTAGAGGAGAAGGACGGGCACTTTAAAGAGCCGAGCATTGACACAGCTGCTGAATTTAGATGACAATTCATTCTTTAATATGCATTCTTTCCTCAGACTCTTTGACTCTATAGCC
Organism: Gnathonemus echidnorhynchus; assembly: GCA_026776725.1. NCBI lineage: Eukaryota > Metazoa > Chordata > Actinopteri > Osteoglossiformes > Mormyridae > Gnathonemus > Gnathonemus echidnorhynchus. The sequence continues at coordinate 1,047,576 of JAODJU010000002.1, read as the reverse complement.
AGGGCAAACAGCACTGCCACAGGAAACCAACACAATTATAAAAGGATATATTTTTGCATTAATAGATTCACATTTTCAACACAGGTTAAGGCAGAGATTAGTCACATTATGCTGATGAGGTCTCTGTTACACAATCTGACATTAATTGCTGAATTTATCTAAGTTTCTGTACTGAATTATGTATACAAAGCACATTTGAGAGTTGGAATAGAAACTGATTTATGGCAGACATGAGGGGGACCAAGTATTAGTAATTTGATTTTTGACCAGATGGTTGCAATTTTTACTCCCAAAAAGGATTTGAAAGAACTAGCCAGTTACTTACTTAATATCGAAATATCCAGAAAAAACTGACACACATCATAGCAATACTCATTCAAGGAAAAATGTATATATGTATCGATAATTATAAAATGACACTTTCTGTATCTTGTAACGGAAAAGGAGCAGCTTATACTTGATATATTAATGTGTTTATTCTCATTGCAGTTTAAAACTAAAATGAATAAATGATTTCCGTATAATCATCCCTCACTCCCTGTGAATCCAGAGGGCCAGACATCTCCATAACGTTATCGTATCTGCATAATAACAACTTTATCGCTCCGTGTAAACAAAACAGAAAGGGAGTGTTTAATGACGATCCTGTCTAGAGAGACATTGTGGAGAAGAATAAAGGTCGTTGTTTATCGCTTGGCTGGAGAAAGGAGGGATGCATTATTTAAAGATCACATTTGCTGAAATCCCAAACTCTCCAGGTTACATTAAAAGGCTGGGAGATCAGCACACACTGCACATTGACGGCACAGCAGAAATCCCCTCAGCAGTAACCAGGACGTTTTGCAAAAGAAGCTCATGTCTTCTCACCTTGCGAATAATCCTGTGATAGGGTCCCGTTGTGTGTTAATTGTCCTCAGTTGCATTAACATTCATTATCATCTTCTATTCAGTTGCATTAACATTCATTATCATGTTCTGCTCTCGTGATCACACCGATGTTTACGAATGAAATCTGTGTGTGTCTATTTTTGCAGCTTTTCTTTTGACTTGGTAGCTATGCATATCATATATTTAAAAATCCTTTAAGTAATAGCCTGGCAAACCAGATGTAACCTGTTGGCTTTTAATGACAGATTAAAGACCAAGGGATTTACTTTTCACGGTTTCAAATTACCTGCATTATTGTGTAATAAGTAACATTGGGGCAACATCCTGACGCAAGTAAAGGATCAAACAGAAGAACTGGTGCTGCTAGATAGATAGTACTACATATACAATACTATACTACTTTGTATACAATACTACTTTGTAGTATTGATACCCTTACAGTATATCCTTATTCAAATTTTAAATCAGTTTAGAGAAAAATGTGGTAATTTTGTGACAATATGTTATAAATGTGTGGTAGTTTACACTGTAACTAAATAAATAAAATTTTGGATACCAGGCAGTCTGTATATATTCCTTTGACAGCACAATGGCAGGCTTCGTGTTCTACAGAACATTTTGGTTTCCTAAAAATCTCAGTTTCTATGGGAACCAAATAGGGAGGGAGGATTAAGAAAATCACATTGTGCAGTTGATAGACATTAGCAACCAAATTGCAGTTGATTATGGAAACTGCACGGTGACGGTAAATTCCATTTCCGGCTTTTTCTCAGAAGCATACAGGGGAGTAAGATTTTGTTAATTAATTGTGAAAAACAGCAGACCTGTTTGTTGATTCTTAGTTACCATTTAAAGCAGACAGAATTTTTGGATAAAAGTATCTATCTTTAAAGATAGATTTTAAGTATAAAATGTTCATCTAGAAGCATGAAGGTAAAATACGATCATCAGTAAATCTTTATTTGTTCGTGTTTCTTGGATATAACATGAATCCGGAATCCAGGTCCTTTAGACAGGAAGGTCACCATACGACAATGAAATCCAGACCCCTCATGAGAACCACTCATCGGGGTATAACGTAAAAACTCCTGACCCTGATGACATAACGAGCAATCAATGCATTTCACATTGTGACAACGATGTTGCAGCATGTTATGATAACAACAAGCGACTCCATCGCGGGTTGCAAACTATCATGTGGTTCAAGGAGAAAATTACATAATTCCAAGGTCACCAGGAATAAAAAAAAAACAGTATGTATAGCTACTTACAAGCTAAAATCCTCAAGGTTAGTATAAATGCATGTGCATCTCTCTGATCCTTAGTTGCAGATGGGCATTTCATTGCAAAACTCCTAAGCTTATGTACTGGTAACATTTGTAGCAGTTAGGCTATGCCAAGCATATTTAGGAGAAGATTTTAAACTCCCTGAGGTGGCTTAAAAGATTTCAAAGTTAGCCTAATTCATTCCTATTAAAGGGAAAATATAAACCACATTCTACTAGAAAATTTGACATTATGCTCAAAAATCGTTGAAAAACTATCCTTCCGCATTTTGCGTAACATATTACGCGGTCTGAGGCTCACTGACGTTATGCAAAGACGGCAGAACGTGATTTTCTCGTTGTGTTAGTTTGTAACATATGGTAGGATTTTCATAATGATACCATTGCTATAAATGATACAGTAAGACTGAAGAAAGTAGATGGATTATGTAAACGAGAGCATTTCCAGCGACGTCATCTCCAGATATTTAACAGCTATGGATAATGCACATATTTTTTGGAGCAGATACTTGACAAAGCACATTTGATTCTAGCACTTATTAGATTTCAACACTTCCAAAAAAACAAAAAAAAAGATAAAAATCCCTGAATGCGCCTTAACAGCTTTGTTTTTACAGATGTCCCCACCCTACGTTAACTTCACTTCCTCTCACAAGGGTTATGCAGCTGGAACAAAAGCAACTTGAGTAAATATGACAGGAACTGAATTCCTTCTCAATCAGAGTTAATCTTGGAATGGAAGACAGTGAACGGCATCATTCCTTTTGGCTCGAGCCCCGTTGCAGTTTCACCCACAGGAGATAGAGGCTGGTTTTTCCACTTTTGTTTTCAAACATCTGTCAAAATTGTAGGCCCGTCGTGTATTAAAGACATCCTTTGTGTCAGGCTTCCAAATGTGGAACGCCTTCTCCCAATGTTCTATGCCTTCAGCACAGTACTGATAAAAATTAAGTTAAAATGATCAGCAACAATATGTAGTATATTAAAGATGCATGTTACTGCTGTGTTCTGTTTCTTTGTTCCTTGCTGACAGGGCAGGGAGAAACACACTGACCCATGGAAGATCCCCTTAAATCAAACTGGACTGAGTTATACATATTATATATATATATATATATATATATTTTCAAATCAACCAGAAATAATTCCTCCTTGTTTTGATCAGGCTTCAGCTGTAACTTGCTCAGGCAGAGATACAGTACGGGGACTCTTCTTTTCTGGGTCTTTATCCAATTTTGGTTCGTTTGCTCGGCCTGAAACCTGCACGATTGCCAAGATACACATAATAAATGCAGCCAAGTCTGTGTGTGTGTGTCTACGCATAAGTCCCTGCATGTGTTCCATAATTCTACGCAACACATTTGTGCATGTATATATAAGTATCTTTTAAATATATGCAATTAATTTCGGAAGCATACACGTTGTCGTAACTTAAGTAATGGTGTTTCGATCAGTAAACACGGATCGGCCAGCTGGCCCGCTAATTAATGCTCACGGCTTTTTCTCCTCGTATCAGTCCCACTCCACTCCTGCACCTTAACCTTAAACGTCTTTACATACCTTTTACACATTTTTGCCCTTGGCCCTCGTCGCCTGTAACAGAATTGTAGTGTTATAATTGTTTTAAGCTGCAGCCCAAGAAGCCGTGAGCCCCGGCCAGCGTTCGCTTATGTGAACCGCGGCTTAACGAGAAACACATGTGCGTACGGGTTCACAGTTTCACAGTGGATTTGGGCTATTTAAGCTTAACGTACTGCGCGGCGAAACATTAGCCACACGCTCTCGGAAAACGCAAGCCGGTAAAGTACACAGAGAGAAAGGGCAGAAAGAAACACAAAGAGCAAACAGGAAATGAGGTATTTGCATTGAAGACCATCATCTGTCGACTAATGTTCCATGATGGGGAACAGTGACCTTATTACTTAAGAATGACTTTAAAAAAATGAAACATTTTTCCTGATATAGAGGCTGCAATGGTTCAGTGGTCGGCGCCTTTAGCCACATGCCACTAGGGATGTGGGCCATGATGTTTGCATGTTCTCCCCATGTTTGCAGGACTTTCCTACCACAACCCAAAAAAACTGGTAGTTCAGGTGAATCTAGAACCACCCATTGTGTTTGTATATGTGCCTGCAGTAGACTGGCATGACGAAATGAGGCTTCATTTGCACCAGTACGTAGGAATTTCTTTAGTTTTCACGTATTTCGTCTTGCACTCATTTAAGACATATACAGTTTCAAATACAGGGTCAGCCATTTATACAGCAGCTTTGGGGCATTTCGGGGAAGTTCAGGGCCACAATCAAGGGTCCAGCAGCATGTGACTATTCCACCGAGAAAATGGCGACCTTCCGATCGCCGGCACAGAGACCGAGCCGCTGAGCTGTGCCACCAATCGCTTCCCCTGGCCTGTCCCTAGTGCTTCTTGGGATAGTTCACGTGCACTGGATGAGCAGTGGAAAATGGATGGATGGACTTTCCCTGATACACACTAAGGACTCCCAGCTGCATTAATTCAGCATTCACTGAAGCTAAGTCAGCTATTTCTCTGTTTATCACAATATGTGCATTGAAACAACTAGTAAAATGTTAATTATTATTATGGCAACAATTAGAGTTAGGGGAGAAGTCATGTAATTATTCCACACAGAGGAAGTGACCTGACCTTGAAAGAAAGAGGGAAAAATCCACAACAGCAGTTTTCAAAACTTGGAAACCAAAGGAACATTAATGGACATAAAACATCTGTTTGAGCAATTAAAAAAAAAAATTATATGTCTGTGTGTGTGTCCATTTGGATGACTGAATAATGACTACTAAAAATGGTTTTTATCTATTATTATTTTATATTTCTGCCTGTGTTTGAACTTATAAATTTTCATACATTGTCCTGCATTATCTGGATATTTGCAAAAAGATAACTGGTATTTTTTAAGCTTAATTTTTGTTATATATACAGTATAGACCATAATAAATATAGAGCCATGAAGTAAAAGTTTAAGTATCGGTTTGACGGATATATATACACAGAAATATACAGGAAATCTTAAATGACTGTAACAGATTTGCACAGACGTTCACGCGCAACACATGAAGGAACACTCCAAATGTTCGTCAGCCTTCAACAATTCGACGGCTCTCAAAACACTAGGCTCAGGTGTTAAAGACGAGTTCCCTGCAGATCCTGTGAATTTACTGTGGGATAAAACAACAAATCCGAAACTGAGCAGAGCAGAAATATGTCCATAAACAGGAATGCAGAAATGCAATGACAGAATAGCTTCCAGTCCACATTTCCATTTCTTCAGTTGAAAAGTCTGGAATTGAGATCAGACACATTTTTCTCCACTTTGTTTCTATAAATCTACTTCACTCATCACTATTTTCACATAACCTATACAAACATATATCAACCACAAACAAAAAGTACAAAAAAGTCACACATTTCCAACAATGAACAGAAAAAAAACCACTATATAGAGCAAATTCTTTCAAGACAAAGATTTCGGCAGAAATGCAAATCTTTGCATGTTAGATTACTCTCTCCACTACCATAGACCATAGAGACAGTGTATGATATTCATCTAAACTAAAAGCATTATAGATATCATCTATGAAGTGGTTTTGTGTAATATACAGAGCATTCAGTCTCTCAGTCTGCCTGAAAGGAACGAAAAACAGAATTATTTAAAGTAATATGATGCAGTTATGGAGATCAAAATTTGTTAAGCATCTAATCCAGTGGTCTCCAACCTTTTATACAGTGAGAGCTAAAATAACCGGGTAGCTACTGACTATGCATTGTAATATAACGTCAATTTTCACAAATGCCATAAGTTGTTTGTAGCGAGCTGTATAGTCACGTTTCCACAAGTGACTTTCAGTGTATGTCTGGGTAGTGTATGGGATCATGGGGAAAAGTTGGATTGCAACTGGTGTTTTATTTAAACAGCCAAAACTGGACCTCATTTACAGAAGGAAGTCTGTGCGTCATCCGCAAACTGCTAAACTCCATAAAAATCTTCAATATAAATATATACAGTAAGTATATACACTACAATCCTGTACTGGATAAGCAGCTTTGGGAAATAGATGGATGTATAAAATATAAATTGGCCCTCATATATATATATTTATGTATAAGCACTTCAATGATTACAATAATGGTACCAATAAATACTATTTTTGCTAGTATGATAATTATAGGCTCAGTGGGTGACACTGTGGCTTCACACCTCTTTTGCCGTGGGTTCTGCTCCTGCCTCTGACTCTCCCTGTGTTCATATGAGCTTCCTCTAGGTTTCCAAAGACATGCGGCTTGGTTGGAATAGAACTGCTACTTTGTCTGTAGAGTGAGTGTGTGTGTGTGTGTGTGTGACTGAGTGTACACCCTCTGAGACTGTCAGATCCTCTGCAGGGTGGCTGCTTCCCATTCCCTGAGCTCCCTGTGACAAGCACCAGTCCACCCATGACCCTGCACTGGTTCAGTGGTTATGGAAATTGGGCGGATGATTTTAATCTATGTTTTATACTAATGGAATGTAATGTACACAAATTGTGGAAATGCAAACAATATGTTTTACTACTAAAGTACAATGCATGTAGTCAGTACATTCCAAAATACAATGTAAAAGCATATATAAAATATATATATATATATATATATATTAAAGAATCAGAACATATCTGTACCGCATGCATAAACAATCTTTTAAAGAAACATTGCCTTAAATGTAGGAAGAATATGTAAGTAAAATAATACCTCAGAAATGAATGTGCCCAAACCAACCCAGAAACCCCTGTTTCAGTTTTTGTATTCATCCGTTTCCTAACCACTCGTCCCACTCAGGTTTGGAGCTGAGCCTGGAAAGCATCCAAGGTAACACAGGGCACGAGGCTGTGGTTCGCCACGAACAGGATGCCAGTCTATCGCAGGGCACATGCTCACACACTACAGGTACTTCAGAGATGCCAATTAGCCTAACTGCATGTCTTTGGACTGCAGGAGGAAACCCCACAGAACAAGGGGACGACATGCAGGCTGCACACACACAGAGAAGCAGTGGGATTCGAACCCCCAACCATGGAGATCTGTGGCAAGTCTTCCGAGCCACAGTGCTACTGTAACACATTTTTCTATGGATATAAAAAATACTTTGCTTGATAAACTTAATAAAAGGCAAACTGAATACTGTAAAATATTACAAAGCACATCAGACCAATCAGCACATCATATCAGTTAGACACTGTGCCTAGAAAATACTGCAAAAAATATTCTCCAATGTGTCTTGTAACTGTACATGACTTTTAAAATTATTTGTATACTTCTCTAAATTTAAAGCTACAGGCTTCTAGCCTCTTTCCCTGGCCAAACTGCGTACACTCTCAGAGGGTACAGAGGGGCTGTACCCTCAAGGGTCTGCCAGTTGTACCCTTAGCTGTAGATAATTATACCTTTTAAGGTACAGAAATGGACTCTGAAGAACATTTCTGTATCATTGATGGTACATCAATGCTGCTTATACCTTTGGCATGTTCCTTAGAGTCAATCTCCGTACCGTAAAAGGTACAATTACAAGGGTACAGCCCCAGTGACAAGCAATGGGTGCAAATTTTTACTCTTTTTTTCTGGAAGTGTATACCATAAGACACGCATATATGTATACACACAAAATTGCATAGAGATGTTAATTCCAGCAATTCATGTGGTTGTAATTGACAAGTATTGATAAGCCTCTTAAGGATTATTACCTCAGTCAATTAGTATGTTCATGAGATTAAGCTCAGTTCTTTTGCAGTAAATCCCCAGATTTCAAAAAAGGTTATTAAACAAAAAAAATAATAATAATAAAATAAAACATGACATGCTTAGTGATGTAGTAAATTAATTCTAGGTTGGGCCTGCAGTTTCTTATATAATTAATTCTTTTCTAGTGGTTTTGACATACTGTGAACTCCAACATACAGAATATTAATTTTGGATGACATTTCAAGAACTCAGCTATATATCTGCTTTATAGCTGTACTCTGCCATGTGGAAGTAATCCCCATGTATTATAAATGCATTCGGATTTTTGTGGAAGAATAAACATCCATTTTTTAACATGATATGTGAGTTACCTTGACCAGGATAAGTGGTTAGAAGATGGATGGATATTTGTAAAAAAGTATCATCGGGATGTCTGTTTATTCAAATACAAGTTGAAAAACTGGAAAATCCCCAGCATGAGTCTTTCATGTGCACAATAATTTTATATGTGGTTTTCACATGTAGTTTTAGGGTTTTGCCTTATTTATCCACTTTATATTCTTTTTTTGAATGAGCTACAAATAACAAATAAATTATTTATTTACTAATGGGATTAGGTTTGATTATGAGAACTGCACAACTAAGGATAGTTTTCTAAGAATAAATGCAGTTTTTAGTAGAGGATGGAGGGCTGAAATAGACAAGAGTTCCAGAATTTGGGAGCCATTGGACTGAATGACCCGCCACCCACGGTGAACAGTCTAAACTTGGCAACTATGAGTAGGATAGACCCCAATGACCTAAGTGTGCAGGCCGGAATGTAAGTGTGAAGCATCTCAGGCAGATATGGAGGGGTTGGACCGTGAAGAGCTTTGAAGGTAGTGAGAAACAGTTTGTACTGAATGCGGAATGAAGCCAGTCACCAATGCAGATTGTAAAGGAAGACACAGATCCGAGCTGAGCGTTTATTGTGCGCGACGACCCGAGATACTGAGTTTATTTAACATTTGTTTATTTAACTTTACATTCAAGCGAGTAGATTACTGCAGAAGTGAGTGGTAAATCTGACTGAACGATTATTTATTATAATATAGCGCATATCAAGAATGTTTTTTTTTCCCCTCAATGCCACCTAGAGCTTCCCTGTCAGCCTTGCAGAAACTCTTGACACACTCCCTGTCTTTCCTCCCCCAAGTCTGAAGTGCAGAAAATGCAGTACTTCATTGCATCATAAAAGATCATACGTTCGCGGGGGTTGCCTGCCGGGTATGAATCTGAGGCCGGATGTTTGCTGGTCAGGTGTGTACACTGTCAGTTAAATTATGCCATTTCAAGGAATGTGACACATTCCTTCAGTAATCGTTCTTTTAGAAAGATATTTAAGGCAGAATTGAGAGCGTTATCTCCCTAAACCACACCAAAGCATGCAAGTAGGTTAGCATTTGCAATTTAATGGAAAACTCCAGCCTTTGACTGACACGTCGTTCCAAGGATGGCGCGCGGCTTCAGGTACTGTTTACTTTTCCAAAATGCTGAATTCCATGGGAGAAAATCCCAGAAAACAGGAAAACGGGTTTATTCCAGAGGTAACAGTATAAATGAAAAATAAAACTTTTTATTGCAAATAACATTAATATGGTGTGATACCCTTCACTACATATAAAGCTAATTATTGCAGAAATTTAAATGACCATATTTCATAAAATGGTCAATTAAGCCCCAAGCAATCATTTAAGAAATGCATTCCACAGACCTTCAAATGACTGATATAAAATTATTTTTGCCTACTGCAAAAACAAGCATGGCCGTGAAAGGGAATCATTCAGGGGAGGTTTTTGAGGAACTTCAATTAACCATGCAGGTTTCATTCTAAATAAATACAGCAGGTCTTTGTCACAACAGATTGCGGCAGATATTAAATATATTAAACCACACCTACATTATGGATGGCACTTTTGCCTTACATCACTATGGTTGGGAGTTTGAACACTGGGCCCTGTGCTGCCTGCAGAGGGGGACATTTTAGGTCCAGAAACTACAAATCCAGACCAAGATTTTGTTTCAACCAAGCAGTTGAGCATAATGAGTCAGAGTCACAGAGTACTCAGCTGGTTGGTTGAAACAAAATCTTGGACTGGATTTTTGCTTTCTGGACCTGAAATGTCCACCTCTGGCTGCCTGGGTTAGACACATAAGTTAAACATTCAGGAATGTTTTGAATTACCTTTTAAACAAACGCATGCACGATTACCACTGTATGACAGCCAATTTAGTGAATTAGCGCCATTATTTAATTATTGGCTTAGAGTTTCAAATATATTTACATTTTAATTTAGCAAACACTGCTAATCAAGTTTGGGTAACTAAAACCTAGCAATGAAGCTGAATGCATCAATAGATTTCAAATTATATTTTAAAATATTAAAATTTAGCTTTATTATATTCAAAGTGTAAAACCTCTCTTCCCAAAAGACAATTAATTATAGTTGGAAAACTGCCTTACTATCCATACACTGAGGTAATCCTGCTGTAGAAATTTGTATTGATGGTAACCATGACCTTGCAATGAAAGCTTTTGTTTTATATTTTACAGCAGAAACAATTCAATAGATGTAACAGCAGTAGTGCCATGATGCTAACCTTGTTATCTAGCTGACATCCTTCCGTTTCTTTGCTAAATTGAACTCTGGTTGTTGATCTTGGCCTCGACACGACTGAAGATGAGCATCGAACAGCAGTTATCAGACACAGCTTACCTTCGAAGACCCTGAGGTCAATACACTGTCCTTTACTTCCTTTGTTTTTTTTGTGCAAAAATATGAGACATGTTAAATATCTATCTAATGTAACATTACCTTTGATGTCTTTGATATGGAAACACTGTATTGAAAAGTAATTAAAGTTTTTTTGATCTTTGCACTCTCCAATAAGTCTAATAAATAAATAAGTGCTGCACCATCATCGCACACTGATTAGCATTGCTGATTTTCAACTTGTGCCCCCCTTTAATAGTAAATGAACTGAAGATAAACCCTTTTCAATAAACTAGAGGAGCGAATCCAACATATGAGTGTAAGTGTCTTCACTGCCTGCGGCTCCTGCTGCTTATGAACAAACTGTTGCTCACCATTTGCATTAATGACATTTTTTTTGGATGGAAAACATAAAGAAGATGTGGGTCATTCAAAAACACACCTTCAGCGTACGAATTAAGTCAGCTTCTGAAAGCACTAGAACCAATTTCGTATTTATTTCATGAATCTTTTGCAGAAACATTATACATAATTCTCATGTTGGGGTCAATACTCTCTGAAGTTTTTCATCCTGTCTAATTCATACTTAAATGTAAATATACTATTTTTACAATGATAATACATTCATGCAAATTGTAAATATAATTCTTCTAGTATGCTTAATATCCTTCGCTACTATATTTCATAATTGTATTAATGATGCAAATATCAGTTAAAATTAGTCTGGGAAATTTGTCTGGGAAAATGTTCAACTTCAATTCTATTTTTCTAGCTGATGTGTTGACAAGTAAGGGCAGCTAGTAGAATCATGCTTAAGGCATGGATACAAATTGTGGATGTTCCTGAACAAAGCCCTCAGCGTTTTACCCCTGAATTTATTTCTTATTCTGTAGCAAACACAAACAAGCTCCAGTAGATTGTTTTTGGTGCAAGTTTATACCATGTCATCCAGTTTAGTTGTGATAATGTATTCACAAAATAAACATTTCGTAAGCTGTCAGTTAAGTTCCTGTCACAGGACACTGTGGTTGTTTAAAAACTGAGAAAAGAACAAATCAGCTAAAACAACTCGTCATTTCAACATCCCCGTGAGGAATTTATGTATTTATGGTTTTAAATTATTTTTTGGAGCATCCCTTGTAAGAAAAGATAATCAAGTCCTATAATGTGTTAGAATGAACATATTCTGGTTCATCCCATATTCATGCTTGTATTTTATTCCACATGTGTTTCAGGAATTTAATTATTTAATGGGAAATATTTACGTTTCAGTTTTTCAGACAGGGCTATAACCTTCATTCAATGAAGCCATTGTGCACCTCAGTCAGGATGGAATTAAATATTTACCCAGGCTTGATCCAGCATCAGCCACTGGAAAGGTTCCATTAACAATAAAAAATAAACATGGAAATGCCTTCAGCTGCATTTATATCTCCCTTTTTACATTGCCTATCAGAGCAATCAGATTAGATCTTTAAACGTGCAATCTTATATACACGACAGTTAGCCTCGTATTTCTGTGTTTATTCATTGGTCCTGAAGCAAAGTCCTGCTCATGGAAACAATGTAGTAATTTTTTGGTAAATTTATACTCTGCGATTTCCACTTAAAAAACAAGGGAACTTGAATATAACTGGGAGTGAAAATGTGACAAAAATACATCACTGTAAGGCAGATTGAAGCTTTATGAGATCCATCCATGTCAAAAATACGTTACTGCTGAAGTACGGAGTGAGTAATAAATAGTGAAATAGAGGTTGAGGAATTCTGGCATGCTCAGTAGCTGCAGGACTGCTCTACCAAGAAAGTGACAAGCATTTTGGATATTGGGTATTAGGAGTCCCTCAATAAAAATGTAAATAAAATTCAGACGTAACATCCAGGTGCTTATCCCGGTCAAGGTCACAGAAGGGCCCGGAATCTACCCCAGCGGCTGGGGCACATGCAGGACAGCACATTCACACACTACGGAAAATTCTCCAATACGGGGCAATACTCCAATACGGAATATTATTGTTTTTTCTAGAAACGGCCAAAACGTGTTATAAAATCACCAGTTTTAGTTCTTACATTTTTATTGGCTTGATTTATAAATTTGCAAAGAATGGGGATGTGCGAGCAAGTATAATGAAACATACAAAACTTTTTAAAACTAAAATAAGGACACATAACTTTTTATGTATAAGCTGACTGATTCCTTAACTATACAATATATAAATAGAATATTTGCACATACATATTATTCTAACGAAAAATGACTGGGTTTTTTTCAGTGTTCACAGTGTGCTGGCTACAAACAAGCAAGAATAATGCACTCCAGCCCTGATACGAAGAAGTAATTTGTCAATTATATAGCTATGTTCTTTCCTTTTGCGCATGTTTTATGTTTTTTTGGCATTGTACTCATGGATCTCCACCTTTAAATTCACTGTACAGCATACATATATCCACCCATATTTCATTCCATGCATCTTCCATACCCGCTTGTCCTATGCAGGGTCAAGGGGCCCCACTATGAGTTATAATTCCTTCATATAAATCACATTTTATGATAAGGAATGGGATGACTACAAGTAGGGGTGCCATGGGGGTGCAGTGGTTAGCACTGTTACCTCATACCACTGGGAGCAGGGTTTGAGTATCTACCATTGGTCCATGTGTGGAGTTTGCATGTTCTCCCCATGTTGCTCTGGGGTATTCTTCAGGTTCTCCAGTTGTCCTCCTGTGGTTCAAAAACACGCTAAGGCTAATTGGAGTTACCAAATTGCCCATAGGTGTGTATTTGAGTTTACCTGCCCCTCCTGAGTTGTTCCCTGCCTTGTGCCCATTGACTCTGGACCCCCTGCAACTCTACATAGGACAAGCAGTTACAGAGAATGAATGACTACAAATAATTGTGACAATGTGTGTAATAACTTAGCAACAACTTGCAAAAATAGTAATGAAGTCAAGGATCGTTCTTTTAAGAGAATAAGAGAGGCCTCAAATGGCTGTACGAGCACCGGCTGAAATTGAGGGTGACAGAACTGATCTCAGAACCCAAAAAGCGCAGCGGTGGACCTGACGCTTGGTGATTGAAAAGCCTGCTCAGCATTTTAAGAGCGCAAGAAATGTCTAAACCTATTTTAAGGCCTTAATGCTGCGTGTAAAACCTTGCAAACATGATTTTATTTGACTCTCCACCCCTGTTCCTCCTCACTTCGTCTAGGGCATCATCCAGAAAATATGCGGCCGCATGCATCTAAGCAGTAGTCTTAACATCGATTTACCCGAACCTGATGTTGATACTGCCAAGTGATCATGTGAGATGCAAAATGTGCCACAAATAAAGAAAATATTGGACTCTTCGCCTCTGAAAAATTGTGACATCCGTAGCTCATCTATAAACATCATGAACTCCACCACCAATGGAGAGCTGTAAACAGACTCTGTGAAAGGAATGTTTGCGATGCTGAACTCATAATCTCCAGCAGAAGGGCTGTTTAAAGGACTAGCTCTACAAAATTCATCCAGAACTCATTTTGCAAGAAATTTAATGGTGTTACGCAGATTGAAAATGATTTATATTATAAGAGAAAATATCAAATAAAATAACTTAGAATTTGATGACGTATTGAAAGAGAACTTCCATTGTCCTTTTCCTTTACCTATATCTTTCAATTGAGCTGAGTTTTTGCATTTGCTTTTTAACCAATAATAATAATGATAATATTGATTCATGTGGGGAAATTCTGCTCCATCCTACTCTCTGTGAGACATACACACATACAGCTCTGGAAAAAATTAAGAGACCACAGCACAAATTTCAGTTTCACTCATTTCTCAGTTTATGGCTATGCATCTGTGTAAAATGTAGATTTTTTTTTTTGGCAAAATGCAGCCTGGCTCCTCTCTGTTTCTCATGAATGAAGGGCTTCTTCAGTCATGCTTCTAGGAGCCGGTTACGAACTGTCCTAGCAGTGCACTCTACAACACTTAATGTTTCCCATTCTTTTTGAAGGTCTCTTGATGTCATCCTCTGAACCATGCGGCATTGTCGGATAAGTCGACATAATCTCTGGCATTAGACAGTCGCTTTGGCCCTGTATCTGGCTAGTATTTGGCTGTTCCCAGTAATCTCCCGTTTCACCTTGTTCTTGTGTTCCACTCTCTTAGAAATTTTCAGCCTGGAAGCAACCTGCCACCCAGTGCAGCCTTCTGCCAGTAAAACCAGATGCAGATTTTTAAAAATATGCAGTGGTCTCCTATTTTTTTCCATAGCTGTATGTAGGTGAGAGCAAGCTTGGCAGCAATGGGCAGCCACCAGCAGTCAGACTTGAAATGGCGGCCTTCCGATCACAGGCACAGAGGTTAAGTACACCCACATTCACACTAAAAAGGTTTTTCTGGCAGACTATTGGCGCATCACCAGTTCTTTGCAAAGAATGATAAAATCAGGCCAAAAATAAGTGAAATTAGTAACATGACCTTTTGTCAAATAAATCATATAAATGGTGATTTTCACACTTTGACCAAAAACTGTATCCTAATAAGTTTAGGGTATTTGTTTTTTCGGCACCCTACAATACGGTATCAGTTCAGCTGAGTGCCGCATTAACAGGACCCACATCCCCGAAACGACTTTATTCTGTGTTTGTGCATTGATAGAGTGTTTATTAGCCACGGAGTGAGACAATTTATGATATGGGGTAAAGCTGAAACAGATTTTTTGCTTTCTCCCACAGGTTTTCCCAAAAAAATAAAATTAGAAACTATAACACATTCCAAATTTTAATACAGACATTAATATTGTATTATGTATGTGTGTATGTTCATTAACTACTTGGGTGATGCATGCAGTGAGCCTGGAGTTTGTCCCAGGAATCACAGTCTATGAAGTCTATGATGCAGAGTAAACCTTGGACAAGATGCTTGGTGGTTAGAGGACACACACACTGCAAACTACACGATCTAAACTGACATGTAGGTGCTGCACAGAGACGGGACAGAAACTGGACCCACGGTCCTTGGCCAGCATCCCGTGCTTTTGCTGGGGGGTTATGAAGAGTGGGGTGGCAGGAAGTCCATGTCCACCTGTAGATCTCCAGTAAGCTCAAGTGTGCATCTTTCAGGGCTGTCACAATAAAGATTTTTTAGGAAGATACACTCTAGACACTTTCAGTCTGATCCAGTGCTGGCAGTCGACCAAGGATGTTAAAATTAATGGTTCACTTTTTAAGCAATTGGAAAGATTTACAGTTAGATTTCACTCGTTTTTTTCTCTTACCGTAACACATTGCTGTCTTATTAGGGAAAATAATATTGCTTTTTAAAAACAGATCTACTTCTCTGATAAATTTAATAAATACCGATAAATGCAAGCAAAGCTCTTGGAGATCCCCCACCACGCAAAAAGTTTTAATCCAGACGTTTCTCATGTGGAGGTCCCTGACAGTGGAATGAGCTGATGAACCACATCCGGCCATCAGACTCCCTCTCCAGCTTCAGGAGACGCCTTGAGACCCATCTGTTCCAGGAATTCCTCCACTAGCCTGACATCACTCTGTCTTCCCACAATGTTGTACTTTCTGGTCATTGAATCGTTGTCTTATTAGATACTTGCTCTGTTTTGAAGCTGTTGTGTAGCTCTTTCTCCAGGACCGCTTACACTAGTACCTGGGCAACTGGAAGCTCCGTCTAGCCATAATTATGTCTACTTGACTTGATGTTAGAATAAAGGTTTGTAATGTGCTATTTTCCTCACGTTTATGTTGCTTTGGACAAAAGTGGCCGCTAAATATAAATGTAAATAAATTTGACAATGACAAAATTCTCTCTTCTGAATTGCAACACTCACCAGAAGAAAACTTAGTGTGCATAACAATTAAGCATTGTTACCCACTACTAAAGAAAGAAAAAAAGCTTAATTCAAGATATAAAGGTGAGTACAAATAGCCAGAATTGTTTATTTCAGATTTTGAAAATAATAAAAGAGAAATTAAGCAAATCTAAATTTGGACCATGAGTGAATGATACAATATAGTTTTTTTGTATATTGCTAGAATCAGCGTCAAAATTGTAGAAAATACCTTTACTTGCGTTTCATGCTTATGGATGTGAATGAGACATGAAGAACGATTTCTCTCTTTTTTTTAACACATGCTTTAGGTAAAAGCTGAATTCAGATCACAAGCTATTTAATGTTATGAGAGAGCTGCCGAAATCATAGCAGAGTGATGGAAGATGTGCACCAGTAATCACTGCCCAGTGTGGTACAATGGGAACCTACACAAGAAGCATTGTGAGCGTGGCTGCAACCATCAAATCAGTAAATGCTAAACAAGACTGAATTTTTTCTCTGGTTCATCATGATCTATTTTTGCTGTGAGAGATCAGCAACTTATATATTTACATATAACAGGAGAATTTTACTCAAGTGGAGGCGTTACACCCCAGTCTAGGGTTGGGATGTACCAGGTGTGGGGAGAAAGGGAAAGGGGGCAAAAGGAAGAAAGGGATATGAATAATCAGATTGAAAAGCAAAAAATTTTGACGAGAGTGTATTTTACACTTAATGGAGAAACACCAGTGTCAACTTCAGGATTGGCCAAAACAACAAACAAAACAGGTGACTAGCTAGGTGCATAAAACCTACATACCCTAAACCAAAATCCAACCAACACTACCCTAACTCCCTAACTAGCCAGAAGCACAAACAGAAACTCATATAAACAGAAACCAAATAGACAGCCACTCCTTACTTTTGGTGTATACAGAATTAACTAGGAACAAAACACAAAATACACAAAGTATAAGATCATACACCAAAGCCAAATCGCAATCCAAAAACACATAGTCAGTCCAAGCAAAGTCCAAGAGCAAAGTTTATCACAGATATATCACAAGTACAGTATAACACCACAACAAGCTCTCCTCAAACTGCAGCCAAATGGTCCTTTAATTTATGTGATGAGCAGGAAACCAGGACAAGCAGGAGACACAGGTGTCGTTCATCTTGTTCATCATGGAGCCAGGCAGAAGGGAGGCATGTTCTCAGGCAGGCAGAATGTGGAGGTAAAACATATGACACTGGATCTCTGGATCATGGAACTGAGAAAATACACAGAGCCACAAACACAGACCGTGACAGGAGGACATACGTGGGAAATAAATGCACTTGGAGCTGATTTTGATGTAAATAACCTATGATGACCAGTGTAAGTGTATACTACTGTAAGCTGAGAAGTTTCTACATGCAAAAACTTCAGTAATTAGTAGACTGAAGAAACATAACCCCCTAGAGAGAGATTGTGTTAAACATTAACACAAAGGCTAAAAAAGTGAAATTTACTCCTTCACCTTCTGGGCAACATACTCAGTTTTTTAAACTTATAGAAATAAATATAATCTTCATATTTGGGGAAAAAAGAAACTTCAGCTCACTTCACGTGTTTGCAGACAAAAATAAATATAGTTAAAAGCATTTTAATACTAATATTTACACTGCATCAAAGCCATAGACTCACTAATGTCCCAGGGCAACTGCAAGAGGAACCGCCTGGGTTTGGGGACGTCCAGAAACCCATGAAACAGGGACAGACTGTTGAAGATTAATGCGACGTGGTCCTTTTGCTGCAACATATACAGTAAAAGTTCACCTGTTTTAGTATCACAATGCTTTTAGAAGAATCGTTACTACTTACCATGTCCTGAGCCAACACATTTTTGACAGAAAAGCTGATCCAGACTATTTCTTTGTCCCCTTTCTGGCAAACTTTTTTTAGCTACTGTACCTGGAATCGTTTCACCAGGTTCTGCTGCGTCTTCTGCTGTTTTCTTTATTCTTCTTTCGCTTTGATCTGGTGTACTTCCTTTGACATAACATACACGAATCCTTTCATACATACTTTCTACTTCATTTCATTCTGATTTTAACCTCATACAATGGAGTTTGATAGTGATCTTCAGAAGAGATCTTATTATGTTCCACACAATCTGCTGGAATAAATGCATTTTAAGCTGAGTTTTAAGCCATAGAAACTTTGGCCTGCATTCTGGGGACTTATTGCTTGAATCATATCGGTGTAAATTACTTTAAATGCATTTTATAGAAATTACAAGACACCAGGAATAATACTGAATAAGATCTTGGAGATTTGCAAGTCTTGGGGTTTTAATAGTAGGAACCAAGCCCACACAATCATATAGGAGTAAAACCTCTGTGCTTATATACAGGCAAGGAGACAAATAACTTTTGGACATTTGTGTTCTTATATAGGAAAAAAACATACTATACTGTTCAAATGCATTGTGTAAGATTTAAGAACATTAGAAAATAGTATGAAAATATTATTGTACATGCACACACCCACACAAACCCACCCACACACACACACACAGACATGTTTGTATTCATATCTTTGAGGGGACCGTCCATTCATTTCTATGGGCAAAACCCTAATCCCAATGACAAACTTAACCCCAACCCAGCCCTAAACTTAACCATGAGTAACCAAACAAAATACAAAATTTTTGACATTTTTCGTTTTTTGATTGCAATCATAAATTTTTATAAAATTGAGCGTCCCCTTGTGGGGACTGAAAAATTGTTCGCCACAACAGCACAATAACAGGTTCTTATCACATTGTGGGGACATTTGGACCCCACAATGTAATATGTACATGCCCACACACACAGTTTTGCCTTCCTTATGGGACATGTTAAATTAAGCTGCATTTATTCTCGATCATAGATTATATATGCATGAATCAAGGCTGAGAATAGTGTTTAGTCCTTAAAATGGTAATAAATGGAAATAATAGAAAACCATAAAAATGAAAACGGTAATAAATGTAACAAAATCCTTAACAAATTTGTTTCCCCCACACTAAAATAGGTGTGATTATGTAAATAAGTCATAGATACAAATTCCCAGATAATTGAATCTTTCCTCCGTCTTATTCGGTCTTAAACAAAATTCCTGGTTTTAAACGAGGACCCTGTTCACCCTCACGTCACCATATATCTTCCAAAGTTTATCAGTAAAAAAAAGAACATCAGTTCATTGTTGTTTTAGATTATCGCCAGTTTGTTTGACAGTTTGGACAAACTCCCTCAGTGGCCAAGCAAAAATACAAGTTATTTCACTTGCAGATAACTTTCAATGTCAATTTGGGCCTCACTCAGTATAAAAACAAAAATATCGTAGTTAGAGCAACAAAAACAACAGCCTGTGGGGAGGGTGTATGGTAAGATTCAGTTTTGACAGAGTAAAAATCATCTGGCAATATACAGTGATTATATATCTATAAATTCTAAAAATTTAAAAATTCTAATAGTACCCTTTTACACGATCATTTATTTAGCTTCTGGAGAGAATTATTATCTCAAATCTAAAATTGATGACTGAAATATATCAGATGGTATGCCAGCTTCCCAAGGAAACATATGATGTTAAGTTTTAAATTATAGATTACTAGATCTGTTTTTCTATTTTTCTGTTCCTTGGATCGTACCGGAAAATATTTTCCACCCTCCCATATCCCTAACCCATCAAAGGTCCACTGCAAACCTGGATCACATCCCAGGTAAGACAACATATCAAGCCATAAAAAGCAACAAAGACACAGCAATTTAGACACATCAGTTTATCTAAACTAGGACAATACTCAAGCTGCGCACCGACTGATTCAAAGCTTGAACTCAACCCACAGCTGTGGAGCTATAGGCCTAGGAGTTTCCCACTGAACCTCAGAATTTCTTCATAACCCATTCCCTAGTGTGGCTGCACAGCTTCTAGTAATATATAGGATTATTACAGCTATTCTGAAGCACTTTTTGTAGAAAACTCTGAATTTCCAATTCAAACTGTTAGATAATTACTGCTTGACATTTTGTCATTGTGTCATCATCCTTTCCCAACTCTAATTGTAATACCATCCATTCATCCATCCAACCGTTTATCTTGGACAGGGTAACGGGGGTTGGAGCCAATCACAGGCAGCACAGGGTACGAGACAGGGGCAAACCTTGGATAAGATGCCAACCCATCAAAAGACACATATACACACACAAACATGCATTATGGGCTATTTAGGGACACTGATTAACTGCATAACCGTGGATGAAACCAAAAGACCTGCAAGAGACCCCTTGCTATGTTACCATTTAAATAAACGTAAACAAATTTTACTTAAACGTAGCACATATTTATTTGCCGATTAGATCATGGAGCCTGGGTGTAATTTCAGGGATGCATAATCATGATTGCTTAACTTCTCATGCAAGCAACAATGTATATTCTTTGCTTGACCTCCTGTAACAAAACAATTGATTATATTAAAACCTATGTCCCATGTTTTTCCCATCTTCGTCAGTGTGGGAACATTTCCTTACATGCCTGCAGCAATTTATGCTCAAACAAAATGCAACCTATAATCAAAACAAAATGAAATAGTCTAGTATAAGTCTAGTACTACAAATTACCTGTGTGCAGTAATGTTTATTACTAGGATAATTGCCTATCCTTTGTTGAGGCTCTTAGACTAATGTTATATGCATAATTTATGCAGCAAAAAAAAAAAAAAAAACCTCAAACCAAAACGAGGATCCCAATAGCCACAAACTTAAAGCTTTTAAGGCAATGTGATGCATGCATTTTCTTTTTATTTTTCTAAGCATTTTTATACTTACTGGTCAGGAAAAAAAGATGTTTCAGTTTACTGTAACACTATCATTGGTTGCTGTGTTTTTTGCATAAATGTGTTTGTTTCTAACCAACAATATATCCTCGTTAATCATCAATTAATTAAATCTACAGGGTGTTTGAGAAATAATAAAAATATAAGATGCTGTACTGAATCAAGGTACACACATTGTTTAGGTAATAGGTCTCCTTTGAACTCTGTGAATAGCCTCTGTACCGCGGTATTCATGCCAGACTAACACGGCAATAATGGATTCTAAAAGCATAATGCTTTAATTCTGTATGCTCAAACCGGTGAACTACACTGTTTGGTAATTAAAGCTACTGCTCGCTACAAAGTTTACAGTCAGTTGAACCAGCTGTAGATTTGCGGATGTAGATGAGTCATGAATGAATGTGGCAGACAGAGACCTGCACTATTGTTCTATCTTAGAACAGGCCCTGGTGCTTATTTCTGAATCTCCTTTCTGGGTTAGTCTTTTTTGTCATGCATTTCATATGAGGAATGACTGATCTTGACTGGCCAAGGAAGCTCTCGCGTAACACATTTGCATCAAAGGCACAGCAGAAGTAATATATACCGTGATTTGTTTTGCCGTTTAACATGCACAGTGCCGGCTTGGGTTTGACTGCATCAGCACTGGTTCCTTCATTTTTGCTTCCCCCCATTAAAGTGTCATATCTATGGCTGATTTGTAATAAACTCCAATTTCAGTCGTATTTTAAACTGCTTAATAAGCACTTCACAAATAAGGTTCTTTTTTCTTTTTTTTCCAAAATACCACAACAAACAGACAAAACGGTACAGTGAACATCATCGCATATAGAGAAGTCATCTTGTGGCCGCCTTTGGGGTGAGATGGCTGTGATCTGACTGGCAATAATGGAACATCAGCCCCCTCTATTGATTTCCAGAGGTTATTACTACATTTCAAGGGGAGGAAACGTTCCCTTAACAAGTATCAGCTGTCAGCACTGCACTAATTACCTTCTTCTAACTTACCAGCAGATACTCAGTGCTAGGAGTGTCATTCACTAGACCTGAGAGGGTTTAAAATGCTTTCCCCCGCTTGAACTTGACCACTGGCTCAGATGTAGACCTATGCTAATTCTTCTGGAAAGACTGAATGAAAACCCAGCACCGTGTGTACGCCGTATATGTAAATTGTAGATGTCATGCATAATGTATATTTATATAGCAGAAATAACCTAGTTAACGTTTCTTCCTAGTTCTTTGAGTTGTCATTTCTTTCATCGCTGGGATGCAAACCTGCTACTTTGTTCTACTTAGTGGTGGACTATACAGATGCTCCTCTACTTACGAACCTTCAACTTACGAACTTTCAGACATACGAACAAAGAGGACTGTAAATTGTTTTCGTTGAGCTCCCGTTTCCTGTACGCAACATCAATTTTTTTTTTTTCTGGGCGCCAATTCTGCCTAGTACGACTTCTGTCTGCTACTCCCGCCATGCAGCAGCGTAGCGTGCATACTCCCAGCATCCTAGTTCTTTGTACTTGCGTATACCCTTAAAACGATGTTGAATAACGGCTTACGAACATTTCAAGTTATGAGCGGCCGTTCAGAACATACCTCGTTCGTAAGTAGAGGAGCGTTTGCATAAGCAAGAGTTTACAAACAGAATGTAGCACTGCATTAAATTATAGATTTGAAATGATAATAATGACAGTCATCTCTTCATTAGTCAAGGATATTTGACATGCACTGAAAAGTCCTTGAATTTAGTGGAAGCGCTGGGGGGGGGAGCTTTAAGATATATGCATAGATACACATTATATAAGAACATCTCCTTTGTTAATGGTCCATCTCCTTAATGTCTTAGTTTCAATACAATATGTATGTATGCATGATATTTTAAAACACACATTATTCACTTCCTGCCTCGTCTTTTAATGCTGTCATTTTTACTTATATTTATCCATATTTTAGATGCCTTATGTGCCGCCGCGTTGTAGTTATTATTCAGTCTGATGAAGCCCCAGGAACAAAGTCTGGGACATACACTGTGCCACAGCCAAACCTCCCTGCATAATCTGCAAGATCCTGAGAAAGGCTATGAAAACGCAGAGGATATTGCAACGTCGCGCAGAGACAGGACTGGGAAGGAACTGAACCCACAGCCCACCAAGGTGTGAGGTTAGAGTCATATCTAGTGAGGCAACATACCATCTGTGTATGTCCCTGTACACACACACAAAAAAAAAACCCTAATCCCAACAATGACAACCTTAACCCCAACCCAGCCTTAACCTTAACCATGAGTAACCAAACAAAATACTTTTGGATTTTTTAATTTTTTTAATTGCAGCCACAGATTTTTATAAAATTGAGTTTCCCCTTGTGGGGACTGAAAAACTGTTCGCCACAACATCATAATAGCAGGTTCTTGTCACATTGTGGGGACATTTGGACCCCTCAATGTAATGTATAGCTGCCCCCCCACACACACACACACAAAATAGGTACAGTATAGCAAAAAGATATTGGGTTTTCAGATTCTGACTAAAATGGGGTCGGTGGAAAAAAGCTAATCTTCTAGTCTTTTATTTACCCTACAGAAATGTGAATACACCATCCTTCAGATTCCTTTGCTACAAATTCAGCTGAGCCCTTTAGTTTCTGTTACATATTATTTCTCACAAGAAATATTTGAGATATCAATAAAGAGATAATAAAGATATATAGATCTGTCTGCTTTACCAAACTTCTTTCTATAATAAAATTTTCTTGTGAAGGAGAAATAGACTATTTCTCTCTGGTATGCCAAAACACAGCTTGATTCATAAAAACCAGCATAGGCCTGTCAACCATTTCACTAATGATATGTACTATACATGGAAACTCTAATCAGCAACAACATGTGTTACTGTAATTTGAATGCCAATTGCCAATTAAACACCCCTATGACTTCCACATAGCTGGGGAAAACTTTATAATCATCTCTGGATCTACTCCTGCATTAGAATCACTGTGGTTCACCCTTGCAGCATTCCGGACTAGCCTGACTGCTCCTACAGAAATGTCAGGGAAATCCACACCAAGAAACTATTTTTGAGAGTTCAGAAGATGTGTGTTGAGTGAAGAAGGTTTTGAAAAATGTGCTACTTACTTTCAGCTGAGTCTGTGTTCCCTCAGGTCTCTTTGAAGATATGAAGCAACATAAAAGAAGGTCTAACAAAATCTGTGGAAATGTGAAGAGAAACTTCTCACCATGTTGTCCAGAGTGACAGTTAATACTAACAAACAGTTGGGACAGTGCAGTGGTCAGACCCAAACTGCCAACATGCCAGCTGCGATACAGATGGTGGACAATAAAATAAGGGCTTCATACTTCTTGAATTTTGCTGCACAGGTCAGCCACTGTCTACAGTTGTAGTAATAATGGCAATCGACAGGGCACTGTGGCCTGCACACTCTGTTTCCATTCCCCAAGTGAACATTGAGGTTTTAGCTGCAGCCTTGAAATTATTGCTCCTCTGGGCTGAAAGAAAGCACACACTAGTGTCAGAAGCTGGTCTCAATGTGCTATATTATACAATCAACTACGCAGGGGTGTAGTAGAAGAGATACACAAAAGCAGCACCCATAAAATTTTAGAGCTTTGCTTTTCCAAGATGGACATCGCTAACGCGAAACGTAGGACACTTTTATGATGCGGGACGAATTATAAAAGGCAGCAAGCATCAGCAAAAGTCTACTGAAAAGCAGAAAGGTACCTGGTCCCATCAGTCTATCTGCTGGCCGCTTATTCTGGTCAGGGGAGTAGGGTGACCAGATAATCCATGTCAGGAAGGACAGCTTGAGCTACTACAGGTTTTACAAACTGCTTTAAAACTGAAAGGCTCCCATGCTTGGCTAAATAATTCAGTGCTTGTGCTTTTGACTGGGTTCTTTCCTTAATTGAAAGACTCATCCAACTATTTCACATAAACATTGATGGCACATGCATGATTATACTGTAGAAGACTGACCAATCAGCAATCAGCAAGAAATCAGTGCTAAAGTGAAATCTGGTTCCTTTTAATTAAAATAGTAGTTTGTAAATCCTGTGCTAGCTCAAAGTGTCCTCCCTGCACACCTCGGATGGGATGCCAGTCCATCGCTTAAACAGTCATACTCTACGGGCAATTTGGAGACGCCGGTTAGCTTAACTGTATGTGTTTGGACTGGGAGAAAACTCAAGAAGCATGGAGTGAACATTCAAAATCCACAACCAGGGTGGAGGGAGACTTCAAAACTCCACCCTGGAGGTATAATGCAGTAGTGCTAGCCACTTAGCCACAATGCTATGCAGACATAGTAGCCGCAGCTATTTTTCCTGATGTGAAATACCATTAGTAATGCAGGTCAGTTTCCATTTTTCCTTGCTTATGAATCTTTGCCTAAAGTTGAAAGCTGACTGAAATTCATAGGGATCATGTACTGCCTATTTTAATATACCCCTGCAAAATTGTCTAATAAGAAGCTTCATTTCATGGGGTAAATAGTAGGGGTAAATAGAAGGTTATCAGGGAAGTTTATTGTTTTTCAATACAGATCAACAATTATTACACTCCATTATTTTAATGTCTAAATGGAGAGATTTAATGCTATAAGCCTACTGTTCCAGAATCCACAAATGCAGTTAATTACATACTGGTGTACTGTGGGGGGAAAAGTGGATGCAGTTATACATAATTTAGTAACTGTTTGGATATCCTCTGTAATGGACTGGCATCCGATCCAGGGTGAACCTCTGCCTTGCGTCCTTTGCTGCCTGGGACAGACTCCAGGTCCCCTATGACTCTGTCCAGAAAAAGCTGCAATACCATGGATGGATGGATGTTTAGATATATTTTTAGAGGGAACATGGGTTATGATACACACAAAGATATTTTGAAATTTAAATATTAATATATTTTAATGTATCTTATGGGTACTTGTTTGTAATGTGCAGATGGAGCTCATTAAATGAAATCATATAAACAAAAATGTAGGTTTGTGGCAAGGTCAGAGCATTAGAGCAATGTGCCACGACACACTGTGCATTGCGTTCTGCTGCATATGGGGCTGTGTAGTTGCGGATTGGACTTTTTTGTCCAACGCATCCCACAGTTGCTTGACATGTCCCCGGTGGTCCAAATGATGCAACAAAAAATGTGATTCATCAGACTTGGCGACCTTCTTCCACTGCTCCATGGTCCAGTTCCGATGCTTCTGTTCTAGCCCATTCTAGGTGCTTTCGATGGTGAACAGGGGTCAGCATAGGCATCCTGACCGGCCTGCAGATATGCCGCCTTACATGGAGCAGGGTTCAAGTCCTGACACATTACTTCCGTGATCATCATTAAAATTAGCTGCAATTGCTGCCACAGTAGCCCTTCTGTTGGTTTGGACCAGATGGGATAGCCTTCATTCACATTCCACACTGACGTTCACATTCCACACTGACGTTCACATTCCACGCTGAGGAGTCTTGGCTGCCCATCACCCATCCTCAAACCCTTCTCAGCAGGTACTCAGCATGGATGATTGTGAGCACCCAAACCTTGCCATGTCGGAGATGCCCTCATCCAATCATCTGGAAATAACAGTTTGGCCCTTATAAATAAGAAACATTATTGGCTTCATGTGGGGATGGATGTGCTTTGGCTATATACAAACAAAATGTGATTTTTCTTTCTACAAAACAAGCAAAATAGAAATGCTGGAATGGCTGGTTTAAGCAATGTCGAAATTCAGGCACGCAACTCATTGTATTTCCATATATTTATTTTTAAGCACAGCCCACAACTACCTCTAGTGGTTAAAACCACACATTACAAAAATCTCTTGCGCCGTTGCTGTTGACGTCATTATCGATTACTTAAATTTATTATTCACAAATATGAAAAACATGTGTACATTTTTTCAATTGTATGCCGCGGTTAAGAGGAAAAGTAAGAAATAGCTTATTAATCCCAGAACTGCTCATCCAGCACAAGGCTACAGGGTTGACCAAGAACCCATTGTGGCAGAGATATACTCTGAGAGATACACTCTGTACAGGATGAGCAGTAGTTTTAAAATAAAAGATAAGAACTGTAATTCAATGTCTTTTGTTCAGGCCTCGCTGGGACCATTTATCAGGCATTTCTTTGTATGTGATTCATTTCCAAAAAAATAAACTAAGTGATATAACAAGCTCCTATGTTTTGATCCCAGAAACCTGATGAAGCTTTTTATTTATTGACAATGTGGTCTACTTTATTAAGTTTTTTGTTGGATATAATTAGCATAGCGGGGCCAGCAGAATAGAATTATCCAACTCATATGGACACTTTCAAATCAAACCTAATGCACCATTTGAGTACAAAAAGAACAAAAATAAAATGTTTATTGTGAACAAGCGGTACGGAAGATGACGATATGGTGATGTGGAAACACAAAGGTATCAGACTACAACTGTTTTTGTAATAGATATTTTGGTTACTAGCTTTATGAAGCATTATGATTATAATAAAAAAAGCATTGCATTTCCTTAACAGAAACAAGTCACAAGGTCTACTTTGTAATCTGGACTGTTAAAAAATTGTCACAAATACACGACTGACATGTGGCTTGATATCCATTAATTCAGAGAGTGATTGCATATTTCCCATTTGTTGAGGCAAAAGTAATCATAACTAAGCCATTTTGAATAAGAAGCATAAGCTAATTTTGTTACAGAATTGTTTGATTATTAACCAGATGGCTTTTATGTGAATGAAATTTACCATTACAATTGCACACAGATTATATGTAGCGTCTTGCATTTCTTTGATATTTAAACCACTGATATGCAATAAAATATTCCATTTTCCTGTCCCACTTTCACAAAGACATTCTATTTAATTTTGTATGCAGAGAACCACGTGGATCTTTAACATCATTTTAATACATCTGTAACCTGTGACCTTAAATGGGTTAAATATGCAGATGCATTCAAAATCCTTAAAACGGGTATTAATAGTTAGAACGGAGAATGCCTTCATATGTAATAAAATCTGGAAGTGATTTCTGCTTCATTTTGGTATTCAGTGCTCAGTTCATTTCCTTTAGTAAAATGTAACCCAAGGGCCCTGCTATTCCATAAACAATCCCGTGACGTGTTTTATACATACACACATGTATATATATATATATATATATATATATATATATGTGTGTGTGTGATTAGAAACCTGTTATTTTGACGTTGTTGGGACCATTTCTCAGGTCCCCACAAAGATCTGTTTTAAGTTATGCTTACTTATGGTTATGGTTAGGGCTGGGTAGAGGTTAAGATTGTCATGTTGGGATTAGAGTTCTCCCCATAGAAATGAATGGAGAGTCCCCACAAAGATATAATTACAAATCTGTGTGTGTGTGAGTATTGAAACACATGGACAAAAAGTCAGCCTGGATTCATTATGTTATAATATTTTTGACAGTTAAGCATTCATCCACAACAACTGCTAGGAATCCTGCTGACAAGCTCAATATGGGGGAAGTGTTATATGGCAGAAGAATATGAATAATTTGATTATAATTTCATTATAGAAGTATGGTATAAAGCCACAATTCTGTTTCGTTCTGTATTCTATCAATCGGTTATGAAACAGGCAACTCAATCCATCCACTTTGCAAAACTTATCCATTGCAGGCTTGCAGAGTACAGATGAATGGATTTCAAAACATGTTCCAAACATGCTTCAAGCTTCAAGAAAAATAAGCTACAGTACTTGTTATGCAGTTGTATTAAATTTGTGATAATACACTGAAGTGTGGTATATTGAATTGAATAATATTTTTCCTACCATTTCACCATCACCATGGCGATGATGACATGATGAAACCTGTTACCTTCATACTTGTTACTCTTTTCATAGCTTGTGCATGGTTATATCACCTGTCATGCATCGTAATGGACAAGGAGACAGCACACACGATGCTGTTAACACAACTTTCGAGTATTAACTACAAAGGGAAAATTTAAGGTAACACTTTATTTGGACTGCATTTGTACAGTATTTGTAGCATTTCAACAACTTAGTTGAGATTCAACAATTCAGCTGTTTCACTGCGTCTGTGGATGTTTAACAGAATACATAGTATACAGAGTATATAATGATTTATGAACATATTTACATATTCTTAGAATAATTTAATTGAATTTGACTCAACCGATGTTATAATAATTATTGAATCTCAGCTAATAAGTACTGTAGTTGAAATGTTACAAAATACTCTGTATACCCTCTGTAGGCAGACTATTCAAATAAAGTGTTACCAAAATAGGAGAGAGCATGACATCAGAACACAGCTGTCGGAATTGCATCATGCAAACAAACAAAGGCAATCGTTCTCATTTTAGTATTCCTCTTGCTCTCAGAAGCAGTTAAATATTATTGTGGCCTTCCCTTTTGCAGTTGTCATTTCCTGGAAAAAAAGGTTATTAGAAGGTCACAGCATTCTGAAATGTCACACGTTCTTGGGTCCCACCAGGACATTTCAGAACTGTTTGATTATTGTTGCGTTACTGTTTCACTAGCCTAAATTATTCAATACCGTTAAATGTCTCTAGGTCCAATAAAGGATCACAATTAATTCTTGAATCAGTCTTCTCATCAGTGCTGTTTAGGGTCCAGTGAAAGCTTAAAAGAACGCCCCCCTGTCTTTTAATAAGCCATATAAGTAATTCATTCCCACCCTCCAAGAAAAGCTGATATAATTAATGGTGATTAGGGTCAGTTTTGATAATTTTCTTCATGTCAGCCAAGTGTCAGAAGGTATCTTTTGTACATGAGCACGTCACAACAGTGGGAGTTTAGCTAGACAGCTGACTGCACTTTGAAAATTCAGATATACAATAATCTGAAATGTTTGCTCTTGTTCTTTCTTGCATGGGGCAAATATTTTTCAACTGAACCTAATGAACTCGAAAATGATGATGGACTAATGGGCTGGATATTTTGCAGGATAAATTAAAAGAGTTTAAAGACTGAAGAACAACTTTTTAAATTAGATTTTTGCAATATAGAAAATGCATTTTATTTGGCTGTATGCACAACAAAAATATATTATATAAAGTTTAACTGAAGAGTACTGAGCCTTTGCATTTAAGCCAAATGAAGATATATTCATGGTAGCAGGTCCAGCACCCCCTGAGTCAACCCCTAGGCAGGACTTACACCCTGATCAGCTTCTCCTTCCATTGCTGCAGAACCAGGACTGAATCTTCTTAGAAAGCAGGCCAACACTTTAATTTTACGTACAATGACACCTGGAATGAAACATACTTTAAGTCATGAATTAAAATCAGCCTGTAATTTGCTATGTGAAGCCATTGGTATTTGTATCAGAAGCCTCCATGCATGCAGTAGGAAAAAAATGAGCCCATAAAGTCAGTTACTGTGTAACTTTTTCTAAAAACACACAACGCATGATTACATTTTTCATAGATCTAAAAATCATATGTAATTTCAAGTTCATGTGTGTATTGGAAATCTGGTGAAATTGACAACTGACAGTATAGTGTGTCACATGTTTTTGTGATTTGTATCTACTTGCACTGATGCACAGACTGCTAGGTTGTGGTAGAAGTGACTGTATTATAACATTCTTTGCTTTTTCCCAAAATTCAAGGTAGCTTATAGCTGTTTGACAAGCTATACTACCTACATACAAGGTATTCCTATGACTACTGGGCCTAATGAACACTAATATCAATGTAATTCAAAATGTGATTGGATTACCGTTAGCACTGGGACCTCTGGGACCAGGATTCTAGTCTCTGCTGAGATTCCATGTGTGGAGTTTGCATGTTCTTGTCGTGGGGTTTCCTTTGGGTGCTCTGGTTTTCCCCCACAGTCCAAAAACATGCTGAGGTCAATTGGAGTTGCCAAGTTGCCCATAGGTGTGCATGTGTGAGTGAATGGCGTGTGAGTGACTGATGTGTGAGTGACTGATGTGTGAGTGAATGGTGTGTGAATGTGCCCTGCGATGGGTAGGTTCCCCATCCTGGGTTGTTCCCTGCCTCGTGCCCATAGGCTC